>VYYJ01001091.1:0-36673 GCA_021029165.1 Cyphoderus albinus | reverse complement strand
GTAAAATAACAATTATTCGAATTGATTTCATACTTTGGAGTAAGAACAATTTTGAGGATCACTCGCCCCAAGCACCGCGGCCGATTGTTCTTCTAATAATTGCTGTGCCTCTAACGCCTCCTGCAACGTAATTTCGTCGTCCACATCCACGTCTTTCTGTTCCCCCGTAGCCATTGTCAGGGTAAGAGGTCAGAGTGGGTCACTAAAAAGACAGGACGAGGCAAGGACATTTATTACTTTATATTCTGTCTGAATGTAAACAAGCGTTGGAATAGTTGGATTTGGATCAAAATTGAACTTTTCTTCATCAACATCAAAAAAGTTGAGTGATTACTGATTAGTGAAACAATAATGAAATGTAAGAACAATAATATAATATTAGTCATTAATAATTAGTGGAGGAAATTATTATATAATAATAATTAGTTTATATTGTTAGCCTATATAATTAGCCCATTGTGACTTAGCCTAGCGCTCCAGAGCTCTAGATTTAAAATTACATACCTTCAATAATTAAAACTTGAAGAAAGTGTCTTGAAATCGGGTTCTTCCAACGCGATGGAGTGGAAGGAAGCAGCAGTGGATGGTGGAGAGCTGAAAATCTTGACTCCGCTAAAAATAATGTTTGGGAGGGATTTCGTATTAAATACAAAAAAGGCTAAAACATAAAAATTATGTATTTAACTGGAAAAAATCGTCGCCGTCAACTGTCAACGAGTCAGTTGCTTTTTTGTGTATATGTAGTTTACGCATTCGACCGATTGATTCGACGTAAGTAAATACATAAAATCACTAAAATATACAGCCACAGCAACAGACAAACTACATCATATCATCACAACACAACAATACAATACAAATTGTATTATACAATAACAATCACAAAATTGTGGACAAGAAGAGCGGTAGCATTTGATCTTGGTGCGCTTTTCTTCCTTCTTTGTTTGCCTCGTCTCAGATGACCAAGTATTTTACTCGACTCGTGTAAATATGTAAGTGTAATAGTGTAATTGTAAATACATATCGTATGTATTTTTAGTTCGAATTCTTTTAGGAAGAATACAATACATAAAACAGGTAATAGTTCACCCATCAGGTTTCGTCGATGCTATCCCTTAATTTTTTGTTAAGGTTTTTCCCGGTCTTCCTGCTCCCGAAGATTTATGAGTTTTTCCTCCAGCTCCCGCTCCCGCCGGAGCTACCGCACACCCAACTCTGGGTTAGATTTTAGTTGAATTCCTTCGTTTTTGTTTCGTTAGGTTAGTTTTACATATGTTGAATTAGTCAGATTTGGTTTTGCTTTAAAATAATTTTTTATTCTTGGTAGATAATACCAAAGACCCCCCTCTATGGTTTTTTTATCCATGGATACCCGACCGCGACCCTTACCCGGATAGCATCTTAAGGGATAGCATACGAGGGTATTTTTTTAATGAAATATTTGCTCTTCGGAAAATTTAGTGGCCCTTAAAAGAGCCGTTGGTTAAAGCATCATATTTACACAAATTTCAGTTGCTGCTTCTTCATTCACATTTGCCGCCGTGAGACTCGTTTCTGAATTTGTCTTGAAGCCGGTTTTTAAAGGTCCTGGGTGGACCCACGCTAAAAACGTAAAAATGTCTCACGTGGTGGAGTCGTCAATGATTTTAAAATATTTTGCGTAGGCCACATGAACTCAGCCCATAAAGCACTCCTGGACTTCGTGATTTTTAAAAACCGCCTTCGAGAAAACTGAGATTTTTGTAAATATGATGCTTTAACCAAGGAGCCTTTTAAGGGCCACCAAATTTTCCGAAGAGCAAATATTTCAATTTTTCCGAATTTACCCTCGTGGCCTCGTATGCTATCCCTTAAGGTGCTATCTCTTAACTGTCTTAACGAAAAATTAATGGATAGCATCAACGAAACCTGAAGGGTGAACTATTACCCAACCCATAATACATATATTAATTACCTACCGTACTGTGCTGGAGCATTTAGCACAGCATTTATCAGCATGGTGGGCCTTGAGAAAAGTGAATGCATTGATTGAGCACCACTGTGACAGACACACAGGCCAGGCAGCCATTCGCATCGCATCATCTGTTGTGCCAATGCATAATGCAATTTGCATTGGCTCTCAGTTCATTTATTTACAAATCCATTGCCATCCACTTGATCCAGGTGATCCACTTTATTTCTTTACCTTTATATCTTCTCACTTCTGCATTTTGCATTGAAAGTTGAAGGAAATTGGCAAGATTCGTGAACTTTCTTTTAAACATTAAATTAATTAAATGCTTGGAAGTCATTTCTTGTATCTGGACTGGACTGGAGTCGTCTTAAGTTTTTAACTACATATATTATAGCTTTAAAGACAAAGCTTTGTTAGTTGTTGTGTTGTAAAGGTGGAAGCGGTAACTAAATAAATACTTTAATTAAATCTTCATTGTAATATGCGTTCTCTATTAAATGTTTCATAATGAAACTTTCATTGTCGTTGACATTGTAATTAAATCCTTTGAAGTAAAAGCAAAGTGATGGACGATGTGAAAGTGATGCCTCTGCCTCGACCATTTAAATGTGACATCTGCGGCAAGAGTTACATGAAAAGTGTAGTGTTGCAACGACACGTTAAAACACACATGCCAAATAAGACATACACCTGTGAATTGTGTCCAGATAAGTCCTTTGTGGAGTCCTCTCACCTCCGAACACACATGCGGGTACACACGGGCGAAAAACCTTATCAGTGCGAAACCTGTGAAAAACTTTTTTCTCGCAAGGAACTTCTCTCCAGACATTTGCTAACCCATACGGGAGAACGACCGTTAAAATGCGAAGTGTGCAGCAAACGCTTTATCGAAAATTATCATCTGCGAATTCACATGAGAACTCATACAGGTGAAAAACCTTTTAGCTGCTCGATATGTCAAAAGTCGTTTGCACGCAGAGAGACTTTACAACGGCACATAAACGGGGTTCACACGGGCGATAAACCGTTTAAATGTGACCACTGTGATAAGCGCTTTGTGGAACGTTCCCATCTGCAGACGCATACACGTACACACACAGGTGAAAAGCCTTTTAATTGTCCCTTGTGTCAAGATAAGCGTGCCTTCTCAAGAAAGGAATCCCTCAAGCGACATCTCCGTATTCATGCGAAAAAGGGGAAAACTGAATTTAAATGTCATGTCTGTAATAAGATTTTCCAGCAGAATCAGCATCTCGTGTGTCACATGTCTACTCACAATAAGGATAAACCGCCCCCATTGCCCACCACTCTGCCTCCTCCGCCACCCCCAGTGATCGTTAACGTAGTCAGTACCAGTAACAGCATACCTGAAGCAGGACCAGGATTTCAAACGCCCACTTTTGGAATGATGCAGTGGTGGTGACCAGACAGTGTGGCCAAAATGGTAGCTAATATGTGTATATATAGTTGAACAAAGGATATCTTCACGTTGAATCTAATTTTAATCAGGCTTACTGCAAACATGTATCTCATTTATTTAATGGTCAAAAGCTGAGACATTTAAATATGAAAGGTATTCCGGAATGTTTGTTTCATATCTTTATTTTGTAATTGTAAGTTGTAAGTAATTTTTTATTTAAGGTGAATATTTATTTAAAAAGGATTATTTGTGACACAATGTACCATTTTAAACGTGTATATTTTAATCGAGATGACTGAAACTGTATGAATGATTAAATCTATCCTCAACTGAAATCATTCAATAAAAGTAAATATGAAAAGCTTTCCTCCAACAGTTATCATGCCGTAGTTATCATTGAAAAATGAATATGATATAGCATCTTTATCGCATCGATATCTTGACTTGGGGCATATACTTCTACTCTACATACATAATTTACGTTGTCAAACGTTTAATTTAATCAAACGCATGAGCATAATAACAATACCATTGTTAAATACTAATACATAAATGAGCTCAGGCTCAATAGTTCACACACCTACCTACACAATTTCTTGTGTCTTGTAGCAGAAGAACCACGCAACGGCCGCTCGGCTCGACGATATGGAAAAGGTCCGATGCGATGCAGGATGCGCACCGATATAACAACGGTAATAATGAGAGATTGAAGTGCACGTGCACGATTGAAAATGGGTTGAAATTGAAAAGCATTCTTCAAGAAAGACATTTCATAAAAATAATCCGTTGTCACATTGGCGTTGGCGACCTACCGATATCGTCACTCTCGCTAATAATCTATGTTATTGCTGCTACCAACCATGTTTGCATCTTTACGTACTTTTTACCCTGCATGAACTAAATAACATGACAAACTCTATGATTTTCTTTCTGATTGATTGTGATTGTATGTATATCTTAATATCAGATATGTATGTCAATTTTTCTTTGCATCAACACCATCATCCATCAACCAAAACTTTGTTACTTGTATGTATATATATGTATGTTTAATTTTATCTGCTGACTTGCTTTGATTGGTTTATTTCATAAATACATCACTGCTTCAGTATCAGTACATACATTGATTTATTTTGAATAGCTTCTTTGGCTGGCTAGTTAGAATTGAATTTAGAATGGAGCGTTTATAGCATTGTCGTAGTGTGTGTAATAAATAAAATTGCATTTTAGTCATTTTATGGTCATAGTCATGATTCCTTGAATTGTGATAATCTTCAATCCTCATCCACATAAAAGTGCATAATAATATCAAAGGATGCGTCTGTCTCTCTCAATCTCTCCTCCTTGTTGAGCTAAAGAGATTCTCTTAAGAATGCGAGAAGAATGATAGAGATAGACTACTTTTAGTAGTCAGAGTCACTCACTACTACTAACATTGTAGACGCTTGACTTGACGCATATGTTTTAGGTACCTTATTCCTTCTTGCATTACTTTACAACACATTACATTCACAGATTAGAGATTACCTCGTATCGTATAAAGAAGCACTAATATAACATGAACTTGACTATGTGATTCATCCAACTGCTCCATTCACATTCACATATGATATTAACAATTACTTTTACTTTACAATTTACATCAACTAGAAAAGGTGACTGGTACATTACTTTACGAATAAATAAACTTAAAATTATTTCTGCTTCAGGTAACTCCCAATTCTCAATCATGGACACATTCTCTTGCCCAATATCCAATTAGCGCAACGGCTCTAGAGCTGCAATAAAAAGGTTGTGTAGATTTACGTGTATGCAGGATTATTTTAAAGAAATAAAATAGTCTTTCATTCCTCTGCACATCAACATAAAACAAAAATAGTTTATTGTGGTCAACCACAGCCACAGGTCATCTTTCATTTTTATAATGAAATGGAGAAAAATTTGATTGCACAAGAAAACTGAAGAAAAAAGTGCTTGTGTTGTACTGATATATAGTGAAACTGAAATGCAATAATCAGTTTATTTAATATATATTGTAATATGAGTAGTGAAAATTGGACACAATTTTGGGTAAGTTGACATTCTTCATTCCAAAATTTCCAAAATCCAAAATTCATCTTATTCAAAGCAAACTGTGAACTGATTGATAAAAGTATTTCAATCAAAGCAATGAGCTGAGGTTCGATTAATTCGATTCGAAAAACTATTGCAATTTGTAAAAAGTCCAAAAAAGTGAAATCCACATGTTATTCTTCTCAGAAAAATTTAAGGGCAAGTTGAGACTTTACTGTCTATTCGACTGGACAGGAAGTCTTTATATATGAATGAACTCTTCTGCATACATGTTTTGGAGTTGGTTGTTAGAATTAGAAATATGAATTAGTACAGAACTTTCATAAATGTATTAATTAAACTTTCTGTATAATCTGTGTTAGTCATTGTTTTTCTTTCTGGCATTTTCCTTCATCCTATCTCATTGTTCACAGATATTAACAGACTGACACGTTCTCACACTCTGAAGTCTGAACCTCACATTCAATGTATTAAAAAGGTACATAGTACAAAGACTATTTTTAAGGGAGGAAAAAGACAGCAGGGTATCGGTAGAAGAGAACAGTAGTTAACATTATCCGTTAACTTTACTCTTACTGTTCCACTTCACAATTGAAATTGTCCACTTTGTAAATCGTAGGAAGGCAGGCCAAAACTAAATAGTGCATTTTTATATAAACTTGGTTTACAAAACAATTACAGATAATTGATAATAGTTTGATTTAATATTACAATGTAATTGTGAAACTTGAACAGCAGCAAACACGCAGTTGGCAGTAGCGAAACGGACCAACTGTCAAATAATAAAGTCAAAGCACTCACCGCACGGCGCACAGGAAGGAAAGGGCATGGGCATAGTATTTTTTACATTTCTCTTCGCAATGGCAATGGGTTCAATTCGAACATCGATGTTGTTGTTGTTGTGAAAGCAGTTGCTTTTTATTATGTTATTGCGAAAAGTATGTATAGAAAACAAAATCAAATACAAACACATGATTCAAGTGTTGGATGATATCGATCACACAATTTTTTTAATTTGATTTCGATTTCAATATAATATTGAACTAGTATGTAAACAAATACATAAATACTAATTTCCCGTTGTGCACTGTTTTTATATTTAGCATTTAGTGATTTCTATTTTTTATAATAAATGACTACTTAAATTTTTTACCCGTTTCATTCGTTTCATTTTGTTGGCAGTTACAAAAGTTACAAGAACCAGAATGGGATTGTCGCTCCGGAAATACTACCACCACCACTGATGAAGAAGGATGATTGATTTTGAAAGTGCTAAAAGTGAGAATCGTGCACTGTGTAATAACAGTAACTCTAAACAAATCGTAACTCCATTTCTTCGAGTAAACATTTCCTTGAGACAAAAAGACGGTTATATGATTGCGACTGTGATCTTAGTTTAGTGGTTGGATTCTCCACGAGACGAAAAAATTAATGGCAGAGGCAGAATTGTTTTTAACTGCCACCGTGGCATGCTTTAGCTCCACAACGGGCACAGGAGGGCAAAAGTATTACAACTACAAAAGATTACGAGAAACTTGTAGCTAGAACAATATTGAATAGTTATAAAGAAATAAAGTTAAAATAGTGTTTGATCGGAAACCTCCCAAGATGGCTTCGGTGAAAGTTGCGGTGCGTGTGCGTCCCTTCAACAAAAGGTCTGTTTTTTTTTTATTTTTGTTCCAAAATTCGCATTTAATTAATCGTGCTAAATTAGCACTGCTAATTTTTGTTTTTGTTTTTCTTATATAGGGAAAATGACATGAAGGCACAGCTCATTATTGAGATGGAAGGCAAAAAGACTCGAATAGCGAATAGCAAGGTATAATACATGGAAGTCGAAGTTCGGAAATGCCTTGTCTTCTTACTCTTACTTACTATTTGTTTAATGAGAGTGCTCTTGTTTTCAAAATTTGCCCAGATCGCAGCTGCAAAATTGGACGGCGAAGCAATGCGAGAAAAGTTCAAGGATTTCACTTTCGACTACTCGTATTGGTCCTTTGACGAAAATGACGCGCACTTCGCTTCACAAGAACAAGTGTTCAAGGATTTAGGAATGGACGTGGTTGACAACGGATTTCAAGGGTAAGAGAAAAACTGAAGATGTCCCAAGTACTTCTAATAATGTTCTATTTACTGAAAGGAAAGAGCTCTTGAATTTGCAGATACAACGCTTGTGTTTTCGCGTATGGACAAACTGGAAGTGGCAAAACGCATACAATGATGGGTTCTCCAACTCCTGTCGTAAGATAATGTATTTATCTTTTAAAAATATTAAGATGACAAATAAACATTCATTTTAACTTTAATATTATTTTGTGATTGTGTTGTTCTTGCAGGATGCTCAAGGACTTATACCTAGGATTTGCAAAGACATGTTCAACAGAATGAATGAAGGGAAGGAGAAAGGAACGACGTACAGGACGGAAGTTAGCTACTTAGAAATTTACAACGAACGCGTCAAGGATTTGCTCAAACGAAATCAAACGCATAGTCTTCGTGTTCGAGAACACCCGAAGCAGGGCCCCTACGTCGAAGGTCTTTCTAAGCATCTCGTAATGGATTATGACGATATTCAAGGCCTAATGAATCGAGGAAATTCAAATCGTACAACTGCTAGCACCAACATGAACGATGTGAGCAGTCGAAGCCACGCGATTTTCACAATGACCTTTGTTCAGGCCAGCTTTGTTGGTGACATGCCGTCCGAAACTGTTTCTAAAATACATTTGGTCGATTTAGCTGGAAGGTAATTACTTACATACTAGTTACTAATAATTAATTAGATCCCTCTGATTATTGGTATTTAGTTTTTACATTTTTTGCATTTTGTTTTAGTGAAAGAGCCGACGCTACCGGCGCTACAGGTCAAAGATTAAAAGAAGGTGCGCATATCAATAAATCCTTGGTGACTTTAGGATCTGTCATCTCTGCTTTAGGTTGGTTGTTTTTAACATGAATTTATTTATATTATTATCAGTTTACACTATCATAATGACATTGATATTAAGCAAAATAAAACCCTGTATGATTTTGCTAACTTTGCTAACTTCCCTAGCTGAGGCGTCACAGACCCAAAGCCAAAAGAAAGTATTCATTCCCTATCGAGATTCCGTTCTTACATGGCTGCTAAAAGATTCTCTTGGTGGAAACGCGAAGACAATCATGATCGCAAGTAAGTTGAGGCTGTTCGACGATTATTTTACTGCAACATCTTTTTATGGTCTCGGTCTTGGTTACCTTCACCATTCACGAATTTTGTACTTTCCCCTTTGCAGCAATATCGCCAGCAGACTGCAATTTTGGAGAAACTCTGAGCACTCTTAGATACGCTAACAGGGCTAAAAATATCGTCAATAAGCCAACGATCAACGAAGATCCGAATGTTAAATTAATTCGGGACTTGAGAGCAGAAATCAACAAATTAAAGGCATTGCTTACTAATGAATTGGATGTAAGTCATCGAGATTTGTTAAATATAAAATTAATGATCCTTTATAGAACTGAAAATTAATATTGACCACGACCACATTATGGTTATTATAATAATTAAAGTTGCCCAGTTCGGATGTGCTTGAAGAACTCCACAAGAAGGAAGCTAAAGAAAAGTCGTTAACGGAGGAGTGGACCGAAAAGTGGAAAGAAACTCAAACAATTTTAATGGAACAAAAAGATCTGGCACTGCGAAAGGCTGGGCCTGGAGTGGTTCTTGATTCTCAAATGCCGCATTTGATTGGTATCGATGATGATTTACTTAGCACTGGAATTACGCTGTACCACTTGAAAGAAGGTGAAACTAAAATTGGATCTGAGGAAGCTGGTGACCAGCACGACATTATGCTTAAGGGTCAAGGAGTTGAGGCTCAGCATTGTAGCATAATGCTGGCGGGTGGTGTAGCGACGCTAGTCCCCAATAATGGATCAGTTTGTTGGGTTAATGGCCAGCAAATTGACAAACCAACCAGACTGTTTCAAGGTGCAGTGGCGCATCAATCTTTTGAACCATTCTTCCCATTTAATACAAAATGCAAACTTCAAGAAAGATTTACTATTCTTTTCTTTTTGTAGGATGTGTAATTCTGCTTGGCAGGACAAATATGTTTCGTTATAATGATCCAGCGGAAGCCGAGAAACTCAGGAGGGAAGGTTCTCATTCTCACGTGAATCTCAGTCGGTTGTCGTTCTTAAGTAGATCTGCGTCAGATCTGGCGTGGAATGAAGGTTCCATGAATACCTCCGTTACAGGAGCTACAGGGTAATTTAATCGTAATTCCATGTATATTTACTATTAATTACGAATTACACTAACTCAATTCTGTTGTATGACTGTGTGACGATGGTCTGGTTGGGTTGGCATTTTGCAGAGAAGAAAGTAAGGTGTTAGAAGAAAAACGTAAGCAGTTGGAAGAAGAGGAAGCGAGATTACAAAAAGAAAGCGAAGAGTTGGTCACGCAGAAAAAACAATTAGAAGAACAAAAAATTATTTACGAGGTAGGTTTTCAGTAAGAAAACTATGAGAAGCTCAGGATTGCAAAAATTGTATTATTACGACCGATGTGTCCGCTCTTTTCAGCAACTCCAAGCCGAGAAAGAAGAAGCATGGAAAGCTGAACAACTGAGTAAAAGCGCCGCCATTCATTCTGCCCAAAAGGAGCTTGAGGAGGTGCGTGTTTTACTTTTCTAGTTTTCTTTAGATTTGTGGAACTATTTTTTGGTTTCAGCAAGTGAAAATGATAATAATTAAATATTTAAATGGACTTTATTTTGCAGCGCCGTCTAAAATTAGAGCAGGAATATGCGGCGCATAGGCGAAGATTGGCGGAAGATTGGAAACGACTAGACCAACAGGAGCAAGAAACATTGGCAAGTTTGCAATCGAAGGAGAAGGATTTAAAAAAGAGACGGGAACTTTTGGAGTGGGAAGTAGACCAAGAAATGAACCAGGTATTTTTCGCCTTTTAACATTAATTACAAACTAGTTTCTAACAAATTTTGCGAATTGCTTGAGTTTTAACAAACCTAATTAATTTGATTTATGTAAAAATATTAATCTAGTGTTTATTTATTTATTTTTGCATTTGAATTTTAATTTGAATGATCACGCACGTAACAATTGAATGAAAAGATTGAAACTGAGGCTCAAAAAATTGAGACATTGAGAGCCGCGATGGAGGTTAAGAAAGGGGAAGTGTTGAGACTGGAGAGTCAACTGACTGGCGAACTAAAGAGTAAACTTAATCAGTCAGAGAGTGAGATTAGAGAGTTGCTGGTAATGGATGAGGCGAGATTCCAAGACTATGTCCACGAACAAACCACCAAGATAAACGAGTGGAAAGTGAACACCTCCAACGCATTATTAAAACAGAAGGAAAATATTCATGACAGACTAACGGTATTTTGAACATCTTTATTTTCGCTTCAATTAAGTTTATTTATGACTTTTTAAGCTTTTTAAGTGAAATGTGCGTCAGGTTAAACATGATTTTTTGTCGACATTATTTATTGAATTAACATATTGTCTGCTTTTTGATGTAGGAATTATCCGAGAAATTGTCGGCTTGCTCGGACGATGACCAGAGACAACTGCTTGAAGATCAAGAGAAACAATTGGAATCTCAAGCTTCAAAAATTATGGACGAAATCCTTTCACTAGAACAAAGTTACCAAAAGAGAAAGTCTGATTTAAATGAAAAAACTAGAGGGTTAACTGACTCGAGACAGACTTATTCTGACCTTGTGCGTGAATGAAAAACATACAATATACATTAGCTAGGTAAATGGATGGGCTACTAATTAATCGACTAATGATATCTTTTTTGATAGACCTTTGAATGTAAAAAGATGGAAACCGGCCTTGAGTGTGGAATTTCCAAATTGGAGGCAAGCGAGGATAAAATTGCTCGACTCGAAGCTGATCTGGTACTTATAGCAGACCAGGAGAAATTAATTGTCAGTCAGTTGGCACACATTGATAGCAGTAAGCAGAAATTACTGACAATCATTGAGAACTCCGAAGATGAAACAGCTTTGAATCCTCGGAAAAAACAGTTGAGTGTAAAATTGAAAGATAAATAAATGACGGGTTGTATTAACAATGTGTCACCAACTTAATTTTATTTAATGCTTAGATTAACGCTTGATATTCCGATGGAAGGAAGCACGGGTAGTGAAAAAGACTTGTACCGTACTGCCTTGGCGTCTACCTCAGAAAGTACCAATCAATGGAACTTCACCCCTCGCCATTCATACATTGGCGATGCATCAAAGGAGCTTAACGGAATCTCACTTACCTCTACACCTGTTCACAAAGCGAGTAGCGAAAGCAGCAGCAGGGACTCCTCGCCTGGGAGGCTCAACCGAAAAAACGATTTCAACATTTTAAAGTCCGAAGAAATGAGTCCCATCAGGAAAGCCAGTTCCTACGCCCAGAAATTGATCACACCTCCGGCTATGTCCAGACTGAGCGACCAGTTGACACCGGGTGAAACAATTGTGGAGTTGAAGCAATTGGTGGAGCAGATTAACGAACAAAAAGCGATTGTTCTTGAGTGCTTGGAAAATGATTGCGATAAGGAGGAGCTAAACGGGCACATGGCGGTAAGAATTTATAGAGTTTTAGATTAGATTGGATGAAGTCCATTCAAAAATAACATTATTATCTTTATTTATTCTTTGAAGATTCTTCAAGACTTGAGAACCCGGTACTTAGAAATTGAGGCGTTGTTGGATACTGGGGCGCGACAGCGTTGGCTCAGCTTTGACGAAGATTCAACTTTGGACGTTGAAAAAGGAGAGGATTCTACGGCCGCTAATGACAGCGAATTTGATGATTCAGAGATTCAGTCCAGTATTACTGATCAAGATGAGCAGTAAGTAAATACATGCAGTACATTATAATGTTAATCATTGCAAAGTTAATATTTAATTTATTATTTTCTCTAGCATTCAAATGCTAGTAGAGCAAAAGGTTGAGTCACGGCTTCGTGAGATATTTGAGGAATTAAAGAAAGGTCACAAACCCTTGCTACTTCTGCGGGAACAGTACCTCCGTAACCAGTATGCCATTCATTCTAAAAATCAATTTTAATGCAGAAATTAGTGGTAAATGATCAAATAAGTAGAATGATTTATTTATAAATTTTTTAGCCGCCGAAGTATGCCGTCAGGTTTGAATAACACCTCGGGATCTGGCTCGGTAGGATTAAATATTTAATCTAATAATTTAATTTAATAATTAATACTTTCATCTAATATTACTTTTACTCTCTTTGAGAAGTTAAGTTGAAATTTCACTTTTACTTTTCTAGGAGGACGATGGATCGCCCACCCCAAACACGGGAATTCCACGGTCTACGTCGCTGAGTTCGGGACTTTGGCCAGCACTTGCCCAAGGTACTATAAAAATAAAGTTAAGCTAACTAATTCCCAATTATTGTGCATATTCGAATTGCGAATTTATTAACACCTCTGTTTTAATAGGTGAAGGTGTAATTCCAGGAATACTCGACATAACGATCCCAACTTATTTCATGCGGGGAAGCGGCCCATCCGCTCATTTTCAGTACGAAGTGTGCATTGTTACAACTTTGGAGCGATGGACGGTTCTCCGACGCTACCAGAGATTTCGTGATTTGCATAATTGCATGAGAAAGAAGTATGGTGGTAAGGTGTCCAACATACCATTCCCACCCAAAAAGTTTTTTGGAAGGCGTTCAGAATCTCTTGCGAAGGAAAGACAAAAGCTTTTGGAGGTAATCAAATTCCAGTACAAGCAATTTTTATTTTCTGCAATTTGTAAATGTAACAAGTTAATTGACTTAACTTATAGGGATACCTCTGGACGTTGGCACAAGTTTGTGCAACAATTCCAAACTGTCCTCTTTTCAACTGTTCTCCTGCGAAGGTGAAGGATGCCCTCGTTTCTTTCTCTAGTTTCTTCCAGAATGGTTTAACGGAAAGTACAAACTGCGGAACTACGTGAACGTGAGTGCTTCGCTTAATTCTCGCACTGCTCGGTTTACAGTCAGCTAAGATTTACGAGAGGGAGTCCTTTCGTTTTCCTCCAGAGTTACACAATTAAAAACTGATACTAACTCATTGATTCTAGTCTGTAGCTTGTGTACAAGTAAGTGCTTAATTGATTATTAAAAGCAGTTCAACTTCAATGGCCCCTTGGCCTGGTGAAGCTACTAATTGTATTCATTTAATTAATATTAATTTGTGCTGTTTGGTAAATGCTAAGTATATCGCAATTTTTAAATAACTTATCAAAGTTACTCCCTAGATATTTGTTGAAGAAAAGATGTGAAGGGGTACTAAATAATAATTTGATGAATTTAATTGTCCATGGTTTATGAGTCATAAATTATGACACGTTATTCAAGTATTTAATTTTGTTATAAATCGTCCAATCGTGCCAAAAGACAAAGGAACCAGTGTAGAAAGTATACGCGGCTAATACTGATTTCAGTCTGAAGCGACTCCATTAAAAGTAAGCAGAATGTTCTAACGATATCTTCCAAAAAGTCAGAATCAAAAAATGTGTAATTTAATGTTATGTTTATTGAATCGCTACTACTAGTAAAGTACTAGATAAATGTTGTGCTGCATTACTATTACTACTTAATTAATATCACTGATAATTGTGTAAATCGCGCACGCGCAATCATAATTTTCAGAGCTAAACGGATTTATTAGAGAAAGTGAAAAATAATTGTTAAACTGTTGGTTTCCAGTGGAATGACTGCTTCTTCTGCATTCGCTTGCGCTGCAATTTAAATTTTTAAGTTTATGCCATAGTGTAAGAGAGATTTATATTTCTTAAATTGAGAAATTGTTTATTTAATTCTATACATAAAGTTAAATTACAATAATTTAAGTCTAAAACATCATTATAATTCCTGGCACAGTGGCATCGTTAAGAAAATTGACAGGGAAAAAAAATTATCAAAGCCGATTACTAAAATTAACAAGGTACCAAGACCGGTTAATGGGTACTTAATTAAACAAGACAATGCTATTTTATACTTTAATTATTAATTTGATATATTACGTAATTAAGGTACATATGTACATGTGTGCCTGAAAAATCGCCTCCGTGCTCTAATTTATAAAATTTGTTACCTTAATTAGAAAAATGAATCGGTGATTGTATGTAGAAGAATCTCAACTCAAAGATAAAATGAAATGTCAGTGTAACTGTAAATCTCTGCATAATGCTAATTTAGAATGCTCTACTGAGGTGGATTAACGTGATGTCGGTTTGGCCTTTGGCACGAAAAAAAAAATGTTCATAAAACTGGAGATTTTTTCTGTGATGTATATAGCTGGCTATATTACATATTATATCAAATCAAAGTACATCGAGGAAAATGTTTTGTTGATGTTGCTAATAAAAAATGTTGAAACCCTTTCAAAATTATATAATCTTGATTAAACTAAATTGAAGATGACTGCTCACAGTTAACAATAGCAGGTGCATACTGAATGTTGAGTTTTTTAATGAAAGCACGTAGCCCATAAGTAGCTTTCAGCGTTCCCCTTATCTGAACCACCATCGCTGCCTCTCTCTTCTCGATAACCCTGTCGAATGTTACATTGGCTTTGGATGTCCAAGTTTTTTCGATAAATTCACCTGGCAAAGATAAGCGTACGAATCTCGGTTTTCCATCTTTGCCCCAGTAGAGCCTATCTGCGGGCTCCGTAACTTCCAAGAGGGCCGTGAAAGGATTGTCAAAGTCCTTGATAAACTGAAAGAAAACCGTGGCATTCACGCAGGTACCGGCCTCGATATTGACCTTATCTTGAACTTTGTACGTTTTCCGGACACTCCGCTTGATCACATTAGTGCTTGTGTTGCGTCCTAGGACTCCAGCAGTGATTATTGGAGCAATGCCAAAGCTTGGCGGTTGCGATTCAATGGCGACCCACTGAAACTTCGAGAATTTGTCTTGAAACCTGAACGTGAATTCGTTGTTCATTGAGACATTCTGAAAGACGTATTCTGTCACGTCCAACGGACTTCTGTTCGTCAGATCGAAATCGCACACATGGAGTAACGAGCCTTTCGAAGCCGACTCCGCAAAAATGTCCACAATGGACTTTTCGAACATGAAGGAATAAATACTGGCGGTGTACAGACCCGTGAGATTCTCCCTGGTCAAGTAAAACATGTCTAAGTTTCTTCCGACTTTGTTCGTCTTGTCGGGAGCGTACGGGTGACTGCCGCTGTTCCTCACAATTAAAAACGAGCTACCCTTAAGTTTCGACTCGTAGAGGTAAATATGATTGGAGCTGTAGGTCTGCAAATTAAACTTTGGGCGCCCTTTTCTCAATTCCCAGGGGAAAGAGGAGGTTATCATTTGGAATGAAAAGAGTGCCCGATTTCTCAGAACGCCTTCCGGTAAATAGCGCTTCAGATACTGGCGCCGTGTCTCCAAGTGCAAAAGGAACTCACCCTCGTCCAGGTCATAGCGCCATACTAAGAGGCTCATGGGAAAGTTGCGGTTGCGAATTTCATAGAATCTCTCATACTCCGATGGAACAAAGACCCACAGGACAGATTTAGTTCCGTTCACAAGATACTCGGGATTCTTAAATTTCCGTGTATTCTCCTCCGCCGTAATGAAGGGATTCGTACCGTCCCGTTTCTTTGCGATGGACGCGGCCAGGTATTCCCCAACCCTGGGAGTGTAACCCACCGGCTCACTGGTATTTTCCGATAAACCCGCCCACTCGCCCTTTCGCACGGTTGTCTCGTTGCCCATGATTAGTGTCTGTAGGGCCTGGATTCTGTAGAAAACGCCACAGTGAATGGGCAGCTTCTTGCCATCGGAGCTCATGATCTCCTGCACTGGCATCAGTCCAGGAGATCGCGGCGAAGTGGCAACAGTTTCCAAAAGCTCTCCGAAGTTCCCGTCTCCGCCCAGCTTTGCCTTACGAATCACGATAAGTTTATCCACCTCCTTCTGCTTATCTTTAATCAAACTGTTACCAATGTCCTCGTCATCCTCCTGCTGGGCGGCATTTGCAGCTACATGTGTCAGGTCATCCTCGTCCTCGTCGGAGTCTCCCGTTTCCTGTTCCAGGTGAGTGTTTGTCCTCACTGTGTTAGGACGCTCTTCATTGTAAGCTACATAAGTCCTTAGCAGTTGCAAAGTATGTATTAGTTAGCTAATTGCTTTTTAGTAAAATTTTAGAATTGTGACAACTCATTATTTAATTACAGTTTCACTGTGTCAAATGCCGTCTTAATCGTTAAGTTGTGGTGCTCGAGGTCATGCTTGTGTTTGGACATGGTCTCTTTCTGTGCGAGAATGTACACTTTCTCGCCGACTGCTCCAAAGCCATTCCAGAAGATTAACTAAAAGAAATGGGAATAAGTGGGTTATAAACCGTTTTCACTTACTAGTCAATGTCAAGTGACCCCAGTCCCAAGTAAGTATTAATTATGACTTAATTGTCGTACCTCAGGTGCAAGAAGCCTTTTTTGGTTGAGAAAATGCAGATGTGCGTGTTTCGTAGGAGTGACTGAATAAAGTTTGTGAAATGACGTGATCTGCACCATACTTGTGACAAAGGGGCAGACACTGAAGAATTGGAGCAGCCACAAGAACTGCATCGGAAGAAGCATCACAGCAACACTTAATCCAATTAATTTAACTATGATTAATTTAAATCAAATCGTTACTTTATAATATCACTTTAACACATAATGAACGAACATCCAACATCCTTTTAAAACTAAAATTATCCCGTCATCATCTTTTCACATTCGTGCACGCTTACTATAAGAAGTTGGTCACTGGCAGAGTAATTATCTAATTATTTACATAAACTTGAAACAAACAATAGTACATTGAATTTCCCTTCAAAATTGTATATGCTTCGCAATGCAGGATGCAAATAAAAATGTGACGAAATCCGAGGCATTGTCTTTCTGCGTGGTTGTATGTTCATGTTGTGTGTCGATTTAAAAAAAATAAAACTGTTTAAAAGTTAAAACTAGGCAATGAACTTTTATTTTATTGACTCGAGAGTTTGTTTGATTTGAGATTTCAACAAGTAATTAATGCGAGTAACTCCTTGTTGTGCGTAATCAAGCCACGTGTCCTTGATCAGATCCGCTGCCTTTTCTCCAATCATTATAATGGGAGCGTTGGTGTTTGAACTGAAAATGAAGGCAATTGGTGGAAATCTTGTTTTTTAATTATACTAAATGTAAATCTTACTTTACCTTACGACATGTGGCATGATTGAGCCATCCACTACTCGAAGTCCGGTGACCCCATAGACTCTAAGTTGTGGGTCCACCACAGCCTCGGGGTCATGAATTGGTCCCATTTTACACGTGCCAGCAATGTGATGCTCGGTTGTCGCATGATGGCGAATGAAGCAAACCCAATACTCGTGTGAACCAGGGGTCATAAATGGACAGCGGGGCAATCTGCCCAAGTGAATTCTAGCCCCGTGCTTCCGGAACGGTGGACTGTTGCCAATCATCACAGCGTGTTGCAATCCATCCATGAGAACATCAAAGTCTCTCGGATCGCTTAAATAATTTGGCTCAATAATCGGCTTATCATAAGGGTTTGCACTGCGAAGTTTCACGTAGCCCCGGGAAAATGGACGGAGAAGAACGGGGATTATGGAGAAGCCTTGCTTAAATTGAATCGGCTTGTAAAATACATCCCATGTCTCCTGTGAAACTCCAAAGTAATCCTTGAAACTTCCACCGCCGTCGATCGCGGGCGTCACGCTAATAAAGAAGAGTTGTAAATCGGGCCAATCCTCACTTTTATTGGAGTATCGACTGTGGAGAAATGCGTTCGCCTCAACGCCCACCGTGCCAGCAAATGGCCCTGTTCAATGAACAGTTCATTCAGTTCAATTGTTTTCATTTCCAGCAACTTAACGCTACAATTTAAATTCAAAACTACTAACCAATGTGATGGTTTTTGTAATCCTGAAGTGTCAGAGGATTGAACAAAGGGACTAAGGAGTACGCTGACCCCTTTTTAACAGTCCAAGATAACCCAAAGGCGCCCAAATGGTCCTGAAAATTACTGCCAACGGGTAGATCTGCTATGACAGGAATCTATTCACCACGACATCATCAACTCCCCATTAATCATTTTAATTAGACAGCTTTCAAGTAAAGCGAATTTTTAATTACCCCAAGTTCTTCAAGATGCTGACGTGGTCCAACGCCTGACAGCATGAGGATTTGTGCAGAACCGAGTGTGCCTGCCGACATGATGATTTCCTTCCGGCAGTACACATTGTGGATTTTACCGTCTCTCACAAACTGAACTCCAATCGCTCGCTTCTTTTCTTCGTCAAATAATACCTGCAATCCTTAAATGAATGGTTTTTAAATATTTTGAGAATTAAAAGTGAAATCTTGAAATTTTATCTTACCCTGTGAACACGAGATCGCAGTGAGACGTGAAGATTGTCACGATGAATGACGGGCCGAATATAAGCTCTGGCCGTTGACCAACGAACGCCCGACTTTATTGTATATTGAAATCTTGCAAAACCTTTAATTGTAAATAACTTTCTTATAATGTGCTGAATTATTTACATAAAACTTAGAACAGATATTTACATATGTGTTTTACCTGTCTGCTGATAACCGTTTTGGTCGACAATGTCATAACCCAGGTATTCACCCGCACGCAGAAAAGAGTGTGAGATTCGCGTGGTCGTTCCGAACCTGGCGTTTTGAACATACAGAGGACCATCTGTGCCGTGATGATATGCTATTTATTTACAGATTGAATCACTTGATCTATAAAAGCTAAAGAGAATTTCAATGCAATGATGTTTTGAGTATTTTACTATCAGCAGCAAACTCCGGGTCACTTTGGCTCTCAGCTTTTTTAAAGTATTTTAAAACATCCTTGAATGCCCATCCCTCATTTTCCAGTCCCCAACGGTCATAGTCTTTCCGGTTCCCTCGCATGTAGAGCATCGTGTTTATTGCACTCGTTCCCCCAATGACCTTGCCTCGGGGCATTTTTGCCACCTGTCGGTCATAGGCAAGGAGAATGTCTTTCTGTGGCACAGATTCATACTTCCAGTCCAGGTTCGATGAAGGGAGTAGCGTGTGAAACCAAGGAACTGTCGATGGAACTGGTTCAGAATCCCCCGCTTCAAGCAGCAGCACAGAAAATTTCTCAATTTCGGATAATCTACTGGCCACAACGGCACCAGCTGAACCACTTCCCACTAAAGATACGAAAATAAAAATTATGACCGCTGACATAATTTAAAGTAATAAAGTAGTTTATTAGATAACTGACTATTTTTATTGTATTTAGAATTATACTTATTCAGAAAATGTATTTTACAATCTATCTAGCTATCAGTATGTTTATACTGGGGCATGTTGAGAAAATTCGCAAATTGTAGGTTTAGTTGCAAATTACAACAGTTATTATTGATTAACTTGTAACTAATATTACAATGAAGCTTACCCACGATAAAGTCATATTCTTTGAAAATGACGTTATGCTGAAGAGAGTCTTCCATTAGTGCAAGGTACATGTTGACTACAACGAACTGGCTAAGAAAATTCACCCATGCTTTCATTACAGATCCAACTGGATTTCCAAAATTCATTTTCAGCACTTCGGAACTTATGGCAAATCAATTAATATTAATAATTATTGCCACAGGTTCATCACAGATGTCAATGACACTAACTTGGCACATGAGAATTTGTCAGACATTATTCAATTCATTGCACTCACTTCTCCACTTTGAGAATTTAAACGCTTTATCTGTTGTCGACTGTCGATGTTATGTGATCTGAGTGTTTATCTGATCTAGCCTAGAGGACCACTTTTGCAGTAATTTCACTGCAAGAACTTTGGCTTTTTATTTAACTTTATGTACATCTGACGCCAATGTGTGACTGACGATAACGGAAATTCGAAGTTTGCAGCTTTTACTTTCAACATTTCAATGCTAATGCTATAAGAATGAAGGAAAATCTTTACTTTATGCATTTATTTCGTTTAATTTCTCACTGCCAAATGTAGCATTATGTAGACCATGTCAGTCAGTCCAATTTGAAACTGCTTTCAGCTAATCATTGAACTGAATTTACAGTCTTTTTAATGTAAAACTTCCTGTCAGGCGTATTTACTGAAAATGAATAGCGACAAACAAGCGAAGTGGCACACAGGCACAAAGCACGAAAAGTCATTGTGAAGAAACATTGAATGAGTACTTAGATTTTTCAGTTCGTCTGCCTGCCCAAATACCAACGTATGCATGTAAAGTAAACAATTATGGTTATGTAATTTAATAATGAGAATAATTACGGGTCTAATTGTATTTAGGTCTTACTATCAAACATTTCTAAACCGCTTTAAACATATAATAGAATTTTTATACTGACTTGGCATTACGCGCTATCATAATGTATAATATTAAAATATGTCTATCTTGAATTATATAGATTTGCAAAAGTATTTTTATAATATTCAATTCACTGGTATTAAAATTAATTATAGCCTCTTTGTATTAATAGCATTTTTAAGAATTTTTCTCTGGCAAAGCTGCAGCACCGGCTACGTCGCTCTCAATATTTTCGTCTAAAGCAGTGGCAGCACCCTTTGCAGAATGACCCTCACCCTTGAAAATCTTGTCCAGTGCGTCTACGTCAAAGAGGTAATCCATTCCATCTTCGTCTTCCAAAACGTACTCGGTGAAGCACTGGAACAACTGATTGAGCAATTCCTCGCCGAACTCCTCGTTGCCCTCCTTTTCCAACTGGGTGAAGTACTCCATCATTTTGGCCTTGACAGCCTCCTGTCCGGCATTGAAAAGCTCCTCGCGTTCCTCTGCACTCATTTTAAGCAGCCACTCCTCGAATTTGCGAATGAGGTTGCACACTTTATTTTGGATCTCGTCCTCGTTGTCATCCTCGAAGTACCTCCTCGTCTCATCATCTTTGTCCAGCAGAAAGGACACGTTCATCTGCTTGTACATTTCCCTACACTGGACACAGCGGCACAGTTTGCTCCTCCAGCCCAGCGTCCACAGTCGACCTGTCGGGAAAGCTGGTTTCTTCACGAGAGTTTTCAACTTGCAAGAATCGGCAGGCGATGGAGGTGGTTCTTCGGTTTCGTCCTCACTTCCGCTTTCCAATTCTGCGTACTTGAGCATTTCCGTGATCACCGTTTCATTCGTCATGTCATCCGCTGTACACAACACAATCGGAAAATGTGTATAAAATTCAAGCCATATTCATCTAAAATCACAAGAAATAAAAAAGCTAGGTACATAAATAATAAAAAGTAGGTAAATTCTGAAATTAATTACGGTGAAATGGATCGTAAAAGCGCAAGAAATCCAACTTCTTTGTGCAAGCTCCACAAATCAAGTCTGTGTAATTTTTCTCGATTCCTTGCTTTTCTACATCACAATGCTTCAAGAGAGTGACAAGGCAAGACAAGTGAAAAAATGTTATTCATTAAAAGTGACATAAACAACATTGATCATTATCACTTGTCATTTTTTGCAGTTAAAACTTACATCTGCGTGGTACCAGTCCTCACACCTGAAATGAATAATAGAAATATCATGCAAAAACTTTACATATGAAGATGATTTTAAGGTACAGCTCTGGGTTTGTTTTCATGAAACCGTTTTGAATAATTGAGCTGAAAACATAAGCATGTCAGAGTATGAAATGATTCATATCGCATCACATCACTTTGTCAGACTTTCACAAAAATGAAATGACTGTGACAAAATGACGAGAAAGTAAGAGCACTAACGGGACATTTTCATATCAGATTATACAACGCTAATCATGTTTAAGTGGTTAAATGGTTCTTTACTTTTTGCGTTTTGACACTTACACAACACACTGGTACAAGGGATTGGTTTCGACGCAGTCGTTTTCCTTGCACTTGCAGGTACAAAATGTTCCCTTGTAATCGTTGCTGTAAATGTTCTCAGCGTTCGTGTCACTTTTTTCCTAATTACAATTGAAAACATTTTATTTCATTAAAAACATTAATAAAATGCCTGAGATTAAGTGAAAGTTGACTTTTATCTCACTCACAGGGCAAAGCAAGCAGGGAGAGGCGCCTTCCGGAAATGATTTGTTCCCGCAGTCACACCGGAAGTTCCTGAGGACATTCGGACATTAATAAATTGTCAATTAAGCTACATTAAGCAATTTCAAAATTTCAATGTTTCAAGCAAAAAAATGAATGATTTATAACACCTTCTGGTCTCGAGTGAAACAATGTCGTGACCCTGGTGGCAAGCGTGGCGACACCCGATGCAAATTCCTGCCGGCTTCCAGTCCTCTTTTGAAGGGTCGTTACAAGTGAGGCAGACGTACACCGTTTGTCTCTTGATGTAACCCTGCGTGCGTAAATGGTTGTTTAATCGTAATACCCAGTAAATATGTGGTCAATATTTATGTAATTAGATTAGATTAGTTTGAATCAAAATAACTACATATGGATAAGAGCAGAGCGGTTCAATGCTGGAGTCATCCTCATCTTCCGTGCTCGTATCATCGTCCTCCTCGTCGGGTTCAGGTGTAGCCAGAAGCGGGTCGTCGAGTTTGATCGCTTTCTCTTTTTTGCTTCCACCTGGAGAAGGTTGTGAAAGTTGCAGATTTTTAAATGCGTCCGGCATCGAATCTACATCTTCTACAGCGGGAGCGGAAGTGCCTTGTTCATTTTCCTTGGGAGGATTCCAACTTCCACCACTTGGTGCGTTATTATCACCGGCACCTTGGTCCATTCCTGGCATCAAATTCTTTAAATCTGAACGTTTTGCCCCTTCGCCTTTATTAATAGCCGGCTCACTGAACCTTCTCATTTGGAATTTTCTTGAGATGCAACGAAATAAAAATGAGATTAAACTCACTGTTTATGAAATTAATTCGACTTAAATTGAGAGAGGGTCACTGAAGAAATTGAATCAAATTCAAACTAAACTTTTGTTCGAAATATTTTGAGTCCGATCTTCTTCACAAAGATTTTGTTGTACAAACTAAGGTGGTGCATGAATTCCAAAACATGAGGCAGCCAAGGTTTGTTATTTAAAGCAACTTTGTAACGACGACAATTTTTGGCACGGATAAACCTAGGTTCCTTGAAATGGTACGGTTTCACAAACATGGACTACCTCTGACTTGACTTTAGTATCTAAGGTCACAAAAGTACACGTCGTCTTATGGAGCTTATGGTTCACCCCCAGGGCCCAGCTTCTCAAATCTCGTACGAAAGGGTTTTCGTTCATAATCACGCTGGGGTTGAGTGGAAGTGGTTACCAATTTACAGATCGCTTTTAAATTCAATTAGACTCCAAAATTCTTTCAATCCAGATAGGTTATTTTAATTCAATGGAATCACCGCGAAATGGAGACCGCGTTTATCGAATGTCTTCAGAATATCCGTGTGCGACCCAACCTGAACAGGATAGTGGAAGAGTCAACCGGAAGTGACCAGCCTGTTGTCAATGTAAACCAAGGACTGCCTACTTATCCTGCGAATAACAACAAAGTAACGGTTGTCCTCGGATCCCAATGGGGCGATGAGGGAAAAGGCAAGTTGGTGGATCTGCTGGCTACCAACGCTGATGTCGTTTGCAGATGTCAGGTACACAAAAAGTACAATTTAAGATCAGTCGCCTTTTTGGAGATGGGCCGAATTTTTATGTGTTTCAGGGGGGCAACAATGCAGGTCACACTGTCGTCGTGAATGGTGTCGCGTTTGATTTCCACCTTTTGCCATCCGGCATCATTAATCCCAAATGCAAATCCATTATCGGTATATAAAAATATAAAAAAGTAAAAAACCTGAATGTGTTAAATATTACGTGAAATTTAAAAAATAGGGAACGGAGTTGTGGTGAACCTTCCAGGACTCTTTGAAGAAATCAATAAAAACGAAGCGAAAGGTCTGAAAGAGTGGAGGGATCGTTTGCTGATATCAGATGGGGCGCATTTGGTTTTAGAGATTCATCAAATAGTGGACACACTAATGGAAGAAAGCAACAAACTGGGAACAACGAGAAAAGGAATCGGTCCGGCGTATGCCACTAAGGCTCTCCGAAACGGAGTGAGATTGACAGACTTGGTTGGAAGCGAAGAGATCCTTGAAAGAAAGTAATTGCAGAAAGTAGATAATGCATTTGTCAAATTGACATTTGATACAATTGTTGTTAATTTAAAAAATGATTTGTCGAAATTGCTCACATTGCCCCGAATAGGGTCACCAAAGAAGTGAACTTCTTCAAGGAAATATTCGGGATTGCCGATTCCGTTGTTACCGCGGACAAAGAAATTAAGAAAATCAGAGAGTTTATTCAGGAACTACGACCTCTCGTAATTAACACGAAAGAGTATCTGAAAACAAATTTGGAAGAAAACAAGAGAATTTTAGTGGAGGGGGCAAATGCAGCCATGCTGGATGTTGACCTTGGCACGTATCCCTACGTGACCTCTTCCAACACCACCGTTGGCGGTGTTGTCACAGGACTTGGTATACCGATAAAGCGAGTCGGAGAGGTTTACGGGGTAGCGAAGGCGTACACCACGAGAGTTGGAGCTGGACCCTTTCCCACCGAGCAAGCAAATGTAACAAATTAACACTTCGATTTCTTTTCAATGCATGACCATTTTGCGTGACCATTCGTTTTTAACAGGAAATTGGAGACTTCCTCCAGAAGACAGGTGCGGAAGTTGGAGTCACAACAGGACGAAAAAGGAGGTGTGGATGGCTGGATTTATTTCAAATGGAATATTCCTGCTGGATCAATGGTTATACAGCGTAAGATGAACCAACAAAATTAACGGAAGCTCAAGCAATAGTACCAAAATTAACCAAAATTTCCTTGAGGAGGAATGGCTGTACTTTTTACTTTTTATGATTTTTACTAGACTGGCCTTAACCAAATTAGACATTCTGGACGAGCTCACAGAAATCAAAGTTGGTGTAAGGTACAGGCTACAAGACCCGAAAACAAAGGAAATGGAAATCCTATCAATGTTTCCCACATCTGAAGAAGAGCTGACCAATGTGGAAGTGGAGTACGAGACCTTCCCCGGCTGGAAAACTCCCATTTCTGGTATTCGTAGCTGGGAGGAACTTCCGGAGAACGCGAAAGCTTATGTGACCTTTATTCAGCGCTTCCTTCACGTTCCAGGTGATGTGAAAATAATCAGTGATGGCTTTATTTCTCACTAAATGATTGATTTTAATTTAACGTAATACCTAATTGTTGATTTGGTTTTCTTTTAAAAAGTGAAATGGATTGGCGTTGGGAAAGACAGAGGTGCTACGATATTTGTTCAGGAAGGAGAAGTGTCATAAAATTCCAACCATATAATAAATCTTGATTTGTGAAAATTCATAGAGTAAATAGATTTATTTACTATTGTGTTTACTTGTGTGTTTTTATGTTTTGGTAATCAAACCTTAATACAAAATATAATGCTCACTCTCACTCACTCTCAATGAGTGCATGTGTTTTAAGCAAGAATTTATTTTCAACCTCCATGTAAAAGATACCAAAACAAAAGTTAATAAAAAACAATGCAATTCAACGAAGAGCTCTCCTTCGTCCTCTGTTTTCGATGGGTTTGGGCAACGGTAATTTAAGAACTCCGCGATGTTCCTTGGTAGTTGGATTATACGTCAGAGTTATCCCTACAGCTCTAGCGAGTGTCAGCAACCTGTGCAGAAACAAGATAAAATGATACTTTTTAGTATACTAATAATTGAAATAGTAAAAGTATAGTTGTATATTTAATTAAACATTGTTAATAAGTTTAGTCAGTCATTCAAAAGACAATGAATGAATAAAATTGGCATACTTTTTTATGTGAATGTTCAAACTTGTTGACATTAATTGGACATCAAAGTGCAAATCATTTGCTAATAGCACAAGAACCATTATGTAACAGCAAGCTTTGTCTTTGTAATCGTCTGGTCGATTTCTGGAATAATCAACACTTTAAACTCACAAACTGCTTTTGTGATATGTAAACAATTAGAGTTTGTTATTAATATTAATCAGTGTGTGCAAACCTGCTCCCATTAGCATTCGTTGTTGTGAAGCTATCCAAGACTTTCTCTCTGAGCCACATTGGATACTCCTGCGGTAGGGGAACGATTTTTCTTCGAACTTGATCGTGTCTCAATTTCAGGAAACTGATGAGCAGCTCGGTGTACAAGACAATTTTCCCATTTCGTTTAGCTCTAGGGTCATTCTGCCTTGGTTGAAGTTTACTCCACATTGTAAAGAAGTAATCCGAATGTCTTGTAGAATAAGATTAAAAATAATATTTACACATGACCAATAATGATAAAATTAGATCTAATAAATGAAAAAAAAAGAATATTAATTAAATATGTACTTTGTCACGCCTTCTTTAAGTTCCTCGATGGAAGAAGCGAAGAAAGTTTCCAGCAGCTCATCCATTGCATCAAGTTCGTCACTGGAAAGGATTTGTTCCAGGTTGTAAACATTACCGGCAAACGTTGCCCCACGGTCACAAGGAGGAATCAAAGTGAGGACGGATTGGTCCGTCATTTTAGGCTCATTTCCGGGCACTTCAAGCGTCTCAATTGCGGCATCAATACTCGTTTGCATGTCACTGATGTCAATCTTGTTCTTTTCGATCCTTTCATGTGTCAACCTTTTCCGTTTAGAACCAAACGACTTAATCAAATCAATGGCAGCTTCTCGCTTCTCTTCCTTCGATTTCTCAGTTCCAGTTTCTCTTCCCTTTTCAACCACGTGGGAATGCCCCTTTAAAAAGGGCGAGACCGTTATGGGAGTCACTTCATAAATACGCAACTTCTTCTTCTTCTTGATAGCAATGTAAGTTTTCAACATGTCATCGGAAGGAGAAAGCAGCTGCGGATTGTCAAATCCTTTTGTTCCAATGTATGTCATTGAATCACTTTGAAGTGCCACTACTTGCTTCCGTTTCGTTCCGCGTTGGTCTAAAAATTCAAATAGCAATCAACTAATCAATTCAACATGAATTTTATTATATAAGTTTTAACTAAGTAACTATCATATACAATGATCTACCTACCTTTATCTGAGCCACTCCCCAAGAATGAGCGACTGGCGAAGGACGACCGATTTAAATGCGACATATCCCTGGAGGCGTTGCCTGCAGTGTCGGAAGCGAAAACGGCTGTTCCAAAAACTTGATTGAGGTCAACAGATTCATTTAAATCGGGATTGACATTGGCATGTTCGAAACGGACGAGAATTGGGTTGACAGAGAGATTGTTGGGGTCCGCTTCCACAACACTCTTCACTTTAACACTTTTACCCATTCTTACCTTCAATTTAACAAAAACTGACCATAATTAGTTGTATAAACAAAGATAGTAGTGCATTTGCACTTTATTTAAGTTCATAAAAAAAAACAAAAAACCATGTGCTTTCAAAGAGTCATGTGTGTGCATGCATTGTGCTTTTTGATATTCGTGAATTCGTGGCTTTCTATTCTGCTTGTATCTACTCTGTCTCTGTACTTACTTGTATGTATAAGTCGTAGTTACTTTTACATACTTGTGGTGGTATTTTACTACTGTCAACTGTACGTTTACTATGGTTTTCGGTTTGTTTTTTTGTTTAGTAACTTACCAATTACCATTAGGAATCTTTCCATTTCCAGATTTCCACATCCATATTTGAGTCTCCTCAATCAGTTCAGTAGATGTTGTATGTACAAGCAGATTAATGATTAATTGTCATTCTCAAAGTGAGTTTTCGAGCTGCTCATACATATTACACAAATCTGAATCTCAGTTTTAATCTCATGTCTCACAGAAAATCGCGGTGGTCAACTCGTCATTGATTTGGAAGCAGAGGTAAGGAAAGGATGTATAACGTACACCCTAATTGTCAAAGTTCATTACATATTGATATTTGCTAAGACTGAGTCAGTCTTTCATACATCATAGGAGAAACCGGTTTCCATTCCATCACAAAGTAAATACAAACGCAACGAATACACATGTTGCATGTCGGCTTAAAAGCTATTTTTTCAATTTGTAAATAATCATATCATATTTATCATATTTCTCGTGCACTTACTTTTACATATATTTCAATATCTCTAGACTCAAAAAGAAGAGAAATCGAAAAATATCCCTGATCAGAAAAACAGATCTTATATATAGAAAGGGACGGTGTGGATTAATGATGGGGCAACCTGGTACGCTTCGAGGATTGATACATCTCGTTTCTCCAGTTCCAGCATCACCAGCATCTGCATCTTCCAGCAGACACTTCTTGCTACGACATAATAGTTATTCAACATCTTCGACCACCTGCACTAGTCCTTTCACAAGAAAATCACCCCACTTCCAGTTCCAGCAGCAGTCTCAGTCACAGAGTAACTTATCTTTAAGGTGGGCTGGGTTCAGCATCTTATAGTAATAGTCATATTATATATTACATTACATAAGTACATATATGCATCTGATACTGATTCACCTTTGACTTTTTCATTTTCCACTGATAACCTCTTTCTTTGAACATCATACCGTTTTCAGAGTTAGAATTCACTCCATAGCTCGAGAGACACACTCTTTGTTCGAAGCTCCGTGGACATCCAGTAGAAAAGATCTGTCACAACCTGAAAATACTCGGGCTTTTGCGAGAATGGTATTTAACTTTAAATTATTGTTAACCGTAGACCACGGTCCGTACTACGGACTTCATATAGTGGATGTGATGTGTACAAATCATGTGAACTTCTGTCAAGTTTCTCCAATTAAATAAATGCCAATTTTTGCAGCCACTGTCACCTAAGTTGGAAGAACCTGAAAGGTCCACAAAGCTAGGTGCTTTGTTGGAAGCTGGCTGGACAATGGTGGAAGGACGGGATGCAATTTACAAAGAATTTCTCTTCAAAAATTTTAATCAGGTACGGAAAAGATTTATTCCTTTCTTACTTAGGAAATATATATTCTCACAGTTCTCACTATTTTTACGGTGAATTGAATTTTGTTTTCTCCAGGCATTTGGCTTCATGACACGATCGGCACTTCTCGCAGAAAAGATGGATCACCATCCGGAATGGTTCAATGTCTACAACAAGGTCCAAGTCACCCTTTCAAGTCATGACGTACAGGGACTTAGTGACAGAGATGTGAAGTTGGCAACCTTTATGGAGAAAGCTGCCGCTTCAGTTAAAGCTTAGAAGTGAACGTTTCTCAATGTTGCAAGATGTAGAGTATTTATAGATGTTAATTAGTGAAATTGAAATCAAGGGACCAATCACCAATCAAATAAATAAAAGGAAAGTGATGCCAGCTAATATTGCTAATTAGTGCATTAAAGTTAAAATTAAATTAAAACGGCCCAATTCAATGTTTTTTAATCATTTTAATTATGTATTTATAATGTATTTATTCATATTTTCCACTAATTCATACATCTGGTGTGACACCAATGGTGTCATGTACTTTATTACTTCATAATTCATTTCATCATGATAAACACAAAAATATTCTATTTTCTTTCAATTGATTTCACTCTGCAGAAAGTCTTCAAAAAGATAGCATCCCATCTTATGACGTATAACGTACTTTGACATATTACAAATTTATCAAGCTTTGCACACAAAAAATCAGTACAGTAGACAAGCCTCTGAAAATTTGATTTTTCAAAAAAATAAAGTAACTTTTGATGATCTAATTTTCTCTAGCAAATTTTTGTAGTAAATAATTAGATAGTATGTTGATTTGATATTTCAATTTTCATTAGTAAATGTGCCGCAGTCAATTGCAAATACATTATATTTTTATATGTAAGGATTTAAAGTTTGGGGCGGGACGGGTATTTTTGTGCAAGTATTAAACCAAATCATTAATTCGTTATTGTGGATTGCATTAAATTACTTGCTGAGTGAGCTAGATAGAGCCGATTTTTGATCTATTATAATTCCAATTACAGTCTAGATAAACTGGGCATGCTATCGCTTCCTTTTCCTTCATTTTGGGAATCTAGTCAATCCTCACAAACGGCCAAGGCTTCTTGCCGCTCTTCAACCAGTTCTTGTCCAGTTTGCTCGATTTTTCCCTTGCTGAAGTCGTCAATTGTCAAACCCTAAAAAACAAAAACAATTCGATTAGTTCACTTGTGTAAACACCTCACAGATTACTGTGATTACTTGTGTATTAGTAATACTCATTTGTATTAATGGTATATATGTAACATATTGATCTAGGTATAATTTTAGAAGTCCTTACTTGTACAATTGACCACTGTTTATCCTTGATTGAAACTGGGAAAGAGAAAATGACATCGGCTGGAGCGCCATAGGATCCATCCGAAATCACTCCCATCGAAACTGAGGTTCCCTGTGCGGTACCAAGCCACCAGTCACGCATGTGATCGCCAGCAGCTTTCGCAGCAGACATTGCAGAAGACATTTTCCGCGCAGCAATCACAGAAGCGCCTCGCTTTTGTACAGTCTATAGCATTAAGAAAAAAATACATTACTATCATTATTCAATGATAATATGATGACTGAAACCAGTAATCTTAAAGAACAATTATTTAGTGGTCATAATTCGACTGCATAGCATGCAGTGCATACCGTAATAAATTGATCCTGGAGCCAAGCAGTATCTGGAAGAGCCTCAGTGACCTTGACCTCTTCAGCACCTTTTCGTACGAGAGCATGACGAACGTCAGGATACTGAGTAGAACTGTGATTGCCCCAAATGGTGACGTTGCGCACGCTGTCCACTCCAACGCTGAGTCTAGCAGCAATCTACAATGCAATACACAAATTAATCCATCGACCTTCAGAATTCATGGATTCCTAATCATAAATAAATATGTCGTCATCTCTTTCCAATAAACTCTGTTTGCTTTATACTAACTGAATACATAGGTAAACAAAATGTAACTGCTAAGCAAAGCGTAAACTGGAAATATATAGATATTTACCTGAGCCTGAGCTCGATTCTGATCCAATCTGGTCATCGCAGTGAAATTTTCCTTGGGAATAGAAGGCGCGTATTTGGCGCAAATGAGAGCGTTCGTGTTAGCAGGATTACCGACCACCAGGACCTTGACGCTCTTTTTGGCATGTTTGTCAAGTGCCTGACCTTGAACCTTAAAAATCTTGACATTGGCAGCGAGAAGATCCTTCCTCTCCATGCCTTCTTTGCGGGGCATAGCTCCCACAAGGAATGCCGCCTCGACGTCAGCAAAAGCGACTGCGGGGTCAGCAGTGGGAACAATGCCGCGTACCAGGGGAAGAGCGCAATCCATCATTTCCATTACGACTCCCTCCAGAACTCCCATCATCACCGGAATATCCAGCAGGTGCATGATAATGGGCTGGTCATGGCCGAACACGTCACCCTTCCCAATTTGGTACAGCAGTGAGTAAGCAATCTGACCGGCGGCACCGGTGATAACCACTTTGACTGGTTCTGGCTGCAAAAATTAAATACAAATAACCGAACCATTTTTCACAATTCCACTTTCGTGCCTAGAATTACAGTTAAATATATTTTTAACGAATATTTCCCTTTTAGTTGGTAGTATAGTATTTAATAAAAGTACGGAAATTACGGAAATTACGGAAATATACATTTTCTAAATTCTAATATAATGAATTAAAATATGATTATAGACAAAACTTGTAAAGTATTCCACTTGTTAACAATTAATGACAACTGATAATTTGGAATTGATGAAAGTGTTAGATTTTTTGGGAAAATAATTATGGTTCTTGCTTACCATTTTTTCGCTGGAAATTCTCAAGTATGGAGAATGTTGAATGGAGAAGAGCAATGGAGGTGGCGGTGGTGATATGGAAAACACTCAAGGCGAACTGGCAGAGGCAGAGATCACACGACGCACGAGTGACTTATACAGTCTCACAACTTGCAAATATTGGTCCGGTCGGCAGCTCGTGGTTTGGTAGTCTACTACAGATTACAGATATACATTTTTTAATACACACTTTTTCCTTTTCAGAGTTACATAAAGCATAGTTTTTTAGTTCATTACACACACACACAGAAAGAATTCACGCCTCTAAAATGACGTTATCAAATCAAGCCTCTGGGAGTCTGGAAATGAACATTTCATCATATCGGTGCGCGTCTTTATATGAGAAATCATTCATGGTCATTTATTGATAAAGACAGAAATGAAGATGATGAAAGGATCATGATGAGTGTTTGATTGAGGTTTTATGGACAAGGAAAAGTTTAATCTATCTATCTACATCTACTCATGTGTTATATCCTCAGATTTAGAAAAGATATTATGCAACTTTTTGGGATTTGGGAGTACAGTACACATTGGGACTTGGAAAATTACATTTATATCTTGTTTTGTCTTCAATTCTTGAGTCACTGAAGTTGAGTGTATGCAGGTGTATGTTGTGTATGTATTTGCTTTGATGAAAATGGTAGTTCTTCTATCTGATTCTAATTCTGCAGCAGAATTTCTACTTCTATTATTCTGGTAAATCGTGCTGCGCTGCGCTCCAATCAGATACAAACACATTATTCGCCAGATGTAAATGAATGTAATGGAAAACTTACTGGAATTGTGACCACCGGCGCTGTGGAAAGTGTGGAATATTCCAATTTATATAATTAAAGAATCCACTGACCAATGAGCAACGAAAAACAAGAAAGTGATTCTGTAAATTACAGACTGTAATTTGTGTACACTGTACACTGCATGGCTTTTGTTTCGTGAGCCACTACTTAAAAGTAAATTGGTCCGGTTAAACTCAGCTGAGCTGGTGAAGAATGAGAAATGGACATGTGGCAGTTGTGGCATTATGATATGACATGACATAAACATCATCATGTGTCAACAAAAACAAATCTCCGCTTTCGTTTGATTTTCGTCGTCGTTCATTCTTCATTCTTCCACTTCCGGTGTCAATTGCTTGTCACTGACAAACAACTTTGTTTAACTTTCGATGAGAAGACGTGGCTTAAGCAAGAAATAATTAATTAGATTTGTTCATCTGGATTCTGGTGAAGAAAATTGGAAAAGTAAATCTCGCATACGCTCGAGTTGGATTATTTATTTATTAAATTGTGTTCTTGATTGTTGTGTGTAAATCAAATAAAAATGATGTCGCGAAAAACAGTGATAATCTTAACCGTTTCAACGGTCATCTGCTTAGCAGCAATCTCCTCCTCGTCAATGCTACTAGAAGCAATCGATGACACGCTTTATCATAAAATTAACTGGGTTGGTCCTCTGCCGGAAGATACTTTGGTATGTTATGATGAATGAGAGAACAATGCTCTTAAATATCTCTACACAGTCCTGATGAAAATATAATGAATAGGTAATTAATTATATACTATTAACTAATTAAATTTTCCTTTGTGCAGAGGGAACCGCTGGAAGGGGCTGATTCGATCATAATGAGGACAGCAAGAAACGAGAAGTATAGATGTAAACTACCCAAACCACAGGACGCCCCATTAGTAACTTTAATCTTGATATAAATTATAATTTAACTAACTGTATATGTAATAAATCCAAAGATATTATATTAAAATTATTTTGAATAATAGGAGGATAAAGGGCCTTACACAGGACCGAATCCTTTGGAACTACTAGCACCTTTATTCACTCAATCCTTTGCCTGCACCTTCAAAGTAAGTTTGTGTAATGTTTTCTAATGATGATATTCTGCTTAATGAATGAAAACTTACAATCCACATAAAAAAAAATCTTTGTATGTAGCTGGAGCAATACTGGATGTATGAACTTTGTCACGGTCGATTTATTCGTCAGTACCACGAGGAAAGAGACGGGAAGAAAGTTAAGCGCCAGGAGTACTTCTTGGGTCGTTGGACTAAAGATGAGTATGAGAATATGCGTAAGTGGCAGATGTTTAATTGAAATTAGGACCGAACCAATGCTATCATCTATCATTAACATTATCATAACATGGCCGATAACTCATTTTTTAGGCTCTCAACTGGATCGTGATATGGCTAATCCTGAATTTAAGGCTCAAATCCCCACGAAGAAGATTGATGGAGTGAACATGCCTTATTTGCAAATTAATATGACTGATGGAACACTGTGCGACCTTAGTGGCCAACCGAGGATGACTCGCGTTTTATACGTTTGCTACCCTCTAGGGAAACATGAAATCTATTCTTTAGAGGAGACCTCTTCTTGCGAGTACGAAATTGTCGTCTTATCTCCAAATCTCTGTGAGCATCCAGATTTCAAGTAAGTAGTTATTATAGTGCAGTGCAGTCTATAGTCTTTGTTCATGACAGTTTATTGCTTGATTTGGTTAATGTGACCATGCTTGAATGCTTTCATGAGCTCATTGCTTTGTTTGCAGGTCGAGAGAAGCAGGAGAGAATTTGATTAACTGCCACAGTATACGAGGAGCACCGAAGATGCCAAGAGCATTAGTTGAATTGGAGGCGGAAAGCTTCAAGCTGAAACACGAGAATTTACTGGTTAGTTGAATCTGCAATTTGGATTTCGAAATCTGTGACTATGTTGAGTTTGGATAGGAAAATATATACCTACACCATTTTGAAAATTGACAGCAAAACCTAGAATCATTGTTGGAGACAAAAATAAAAGGAGACGTGAGACCGATTGAAATCTTAACGGAAGAGACAGAGGAGGAATACCTGAAACCATCTAAACCGGCGATGCACGACAATTCGTTCCTAGCAGGATTTTTGGCAGGGAAGAACTGTTTGACAGGGGTAATTACCTAAACAAAACAAATTAAGTGAGATATGAAATGAAGTGAATGACGATTGCTTCATGTATTGGCTTGTTTCGTTTACGTATTCCTTTCAGGGTTCGAACTGGTGGAAATTTGAATATTGCTACGGAAAGTACGTTCTCCAGTATCATGAGGAAGATAAGAACAGTGGCTCGAGAACAGAGATTACTTTGGGAAGGTGGGACAAGAACAAGCATGTCGAGTACTTGGATAAGCATCCGCATAAGAAATCTATCACTATGCAGAATAAACGAACTGTCATCCATTACTACTCGAATGGTGACTCCTGTGATCAGACAGGACAACCCCGATCTGTCGAAGTGAAGCTGAAATGTGTTGACAATCCAAGTCCCTCTGCAATTGCTGTGTATTTACTGGAGCCGAAAACCTGCGAGTACACTTTGGGTGTCGAGTCGTCCTTGTTATGTCCCTTGTTGAAACAGTCTGATGACTATGGTTTATTTGACGCAAATGAGTTTGTTGCAACAGCAGAAAGAGAAAAATCGGTGAAGCCCACGGCCACCGGTGGAGTTCCAGGAAAAGCATCCTTCAAAACCCGTATCGGTCCTACCCCCTGGAACAAAAGTGAAAAAAGTAATTAAAGGAATGCCCGGAATGGAAATAGTTGTACTGGACAATGACAATGGCGGCAATGAAAACGAGGACGAAGAATAAAACAACGAAATTATTTTAGCGCTGTAATCCAATTAATAATCAAATTAAACCATTACCTACCGTAGGAGACTCAACTCCAATAGAGCGACAGTGGAATGCCTTGTTGTTAGAGAATATGAAATAATGATAAACTTCGGTCATTTTCTAATTAATTACAAAGCAAATCTGTTACAAGCATTTTAAAATGGATACTACATAACTTCAGAATGCTTGTTGGCACTTACACCACACCTTATACAAAAGTAGGACCTTGGCCTGGTTCCAATAAATGTCTGTGATGTCTAAAAGTAAGGATTGCAATTTCAATTATCAGTCAGTTTTGAATCAATAGTTTCATACTGTATTTATTAATTAATTGTTATTATTTATATAACTAAAATACAAAACTTAATGATTTATACATACCACATAAAACTTAAAAGTGGTTAGGGTGGTTTTAATGTTTTCCTCCTAGGCAGTATGAGTGAAATTTGGTTTTGTGTAGTCGTCAGTCTGAGTGACAAATTGTATTGAAAATATTGTTCGTAAATTGTTGATTAATATTATTTAAATGTAAAGTGATGTAAATTGTTAATGTTGAAAAGTGCGTCGACAGATGTGAATATACAAAAGCTGCTAAAAGTAAGATTGTTTATCTTAAAACATCCACATGAGAAGTTTTATTGTAAGTAATAAAATTTTATTTTCCACGTTTACATCCAAAATTACTGATTTACATACAATAATTATCATTAGTAAAATTACATTTACGACATGAATTTTAATACTATCAAAAGTT
>VYYJ01001090.1:0-36685 GCA_021029165.1 Cyphoderus albinus | reverse complement strand
TTGGCCAAAAAACACCTACGTATGTATTCACACATGTGTACTTACGCAACGCACACACATTAGAGAGAGATGGAATTTGTATTTATTTATTTCTAGCCACGCAATTTTCCCCAATAAATTTGGACGTTAACGTTATTTGACTTTGACTTGACTGGGACTGTGGCTGGAGGAGCTTAGACCGAGCTCTTTGTCTGTTCAATATCTCGTCAAGTCAAGTTTGAGGTAAAGTCAAGTCAAGTTGAGGGAATTCTTTCTTCATTAATTTTTACATGAGTGAGTGAAAATGCAATGTAGTGAAGTGACGATAACTTGATTTTGATAACAATGGAGCGCCATGCCAAAGATCTCTATTTACTATTGACTTGTTTGTGGGGAAAATCAGGCTGAAGTTGAAGTTGTGGACTCCAAATCATGATGTTTGGAAAGGAATGAAGAAATTGGAGAATAAATACCTTGCTTATTCTTAGATACTCACCACAAAAAAATAATTTTTTTCGAAGAATTTTCTTAGCCCGTGCTTTTATCGAAGACAAAAATCCTTTCATTTACAGTTTAGTGTTTGAGTGTTTATGAGTTTGTTTTTTAGTTTTGATCTCAGAATGAGAATTTGACCAATAAGAATCAATATTAAATATTGAACATTTTTCCTTTTCTATAAAAGACGGACAAGAAGAAAATCAAATTACTCCTTTTTCCGCTTTCTTTCCCCAATTTCTCATATCATATTGATCATGATGACGATGATGCACCAGTCAAGTGAAACCAGACAAAGACAAAACGCGAACCAACACCGAAAAACCAGCAATAATGAAAAATCTTGGTTGTCCGTTTCTCACGTTTTACTTTTACCGTAAAACTGAGAAATCATCATAATCATGGTAAAAGACTTATCGGCCCAGATACAGACAAAAACGCATTTACCAAAGGATATCCTTCAGAAAAATGATCATCAAAGAAGATAAAAATAAAAAAACGGGGAAAGGGAAAAAAATAAATTCCATCTTTAATACGAACGTGATGCGACGAGTCGATGATTGTGATTGGGGTTGTATTGTATTGCCAATACTCACTTACATTACTTAAACTTACTCGCTTCCACTTACTTCCAGTGAACCATAGCATAAAATAACAAAAACGATTTTTATTTGGAAAGAATAAAAAAAAATGAATCCATCAGATTCCAGCTCCATTTCTATTTATGTTTCCTTTATGAATTCAACCTCCAACTCTAACCTTTTTCCTCATTCCCCCTATTTTCTCTTGATGTTGATGAGTGAGAGTTTGAGTTGGAACCCAATGCACTTTGGAAATTTCCTTTCATCTTTTGAAAATGATAGGAAATAGAATTACGATTATATTTATTATTTATTATGACACACTTCGGAAAAATGGAGGTTCATCATCCATCAGTGAATGGGGGCTGAATTAAAGCTCACATTCAATTTATTAATTACCTATGCAGATCAGTTATGTAACAGTTGATTCAATTTCCAAGCGCATTCTAGTTTCACCTCGTGTACGAAAAAGAAGAAATTCCAAATTCGGTGGAATCTTTTTTTTTGGAAGATGCTGGCTAGCAAAAAGTCTAGAAAAACTTAATGGAACAAAAAACGGCCAAGACAAAGATGACGATAACGACGAAGATACTCCACTCCAGAATAAGAAAAGACAGTTGACAACCCTCTTGGGATAAATGTGGGATTGGAATAGGATTTTTTGAGTAACCAAAACCAATAATCAACTCGGAGACTCACTCAACTCCAGACCACTTTTGAGCTCGACTCCAACATCGCAAATGAACATCTCGGAGCATTTGGAAACCATCGAACCTTTATCCAGATGAACACCGTGAGAAAAAAACAATTCGGCATTTCCATTTCAAGTCGCCAAGTCTCTAACTGGATCAGAAGTGGTTCGTTTACTACTAGTACATACATCTAAACCGTTTTTGTTAGTTGCATTTTTTTGTCTTGAGTGAGAGTGTGTCCACATGGACCAACAAACCAGGAACGAGCAACCAGAGCCCTTATCAACCAGAATCAAGATGAACATTTTTTTGATAAAAAAAAATATTCCGTCTTTCCTTCCTTTTCTTCACCTGTCTCTCTGTTCCCTTCCCCGCAACTTTTTACCTTTCGCTTCTCAACTTTCTTGTATTAATACACAGTTTGTCTCGGCTGCCCACGCCTTGTCATGACATGAGTGAGTCGGAGTTTTCCTAACCACCACCAGACCAAGATAAGAAAATTCGAGGAGAATCAAGCAGCAACCTAAGAAAAGACGTCATCATCAGAGACACTTTTTCCACCTTGTTTCCCCCACCTCTCGAAGCGTTTCTTTAATTTTTCCCCTTTCTCCCAATATTATATTTCCTCGAGGCGACAAACGCAGCATAACAATGAGAAAAGGAAAAAGAAGAAATTCTCCTTTTAGTCTTTCTCCATGGTCCATGAGGACAGCGTTTTTTTCAGATGCTCCGTTAAACTCAACTAACTAACTACATCAACTAAACGAACTCGGCTCGGCGATTCTACTACTGGATTAAGATTATTTTGTTGTTTTCTCTTCTGTAAGTACGAAAATATCTTTAATGGTAAATAAACGTTGTTATGTTATGTTATAGTACTTTACTTTTTCCCCCGGTTTTATACGACTCTCCTGTGAACACTTTTCTCAAATAAGTAAAAATACCTAGGTTGTCAGTAAAGAAATGGAAATACCTACGTTTTCTTTCCTTTCTTATATAAAATTCTCCGCTATTTACAATTTTTTTTCGGTTAGATAGAGAGAAAAAAGTGCTCGGAGCTACCACCATCCACATACAATTTTGTTTAGTCTTTAACTGTCTCTTTTTACTCTTGTTTGTCCATTGAAGGAAATGCTGAAGTGGCTGGAGGAGATGCATTTTCAGTTCCGGTTCGTAGACGTAATAATACGTAACTACTCATGTACATACCGTAATTTTTACAATTATGGGACCGGGTCATAATTTAAGTGGTGAGAGGGGTAATTCGGAAATGGGGGTTTGCGAGGTTTTAGAAATATTCGCCATTTTTTGAGGTAATTTTGGGAGGGTCAATTATTAGAGAGAATACGGTACTTTACTGAGTGAGCACTGAGCACTGAGCACGGCTCTTTTTTCGTTTTGCGCTCCAGCGACTTTCTCCCAGGAAAATAAAAACAGAGCGAAGAAAGTAAAGACACGGCGAAGACAAGACAAGACAACATAAAATAAACAAGCAAGGAGCGACGAGTGGATAAGGGAATACTGTATTATATTATATTTATATTATATTACATTACGACGTATGACAAATGACAACCATGAACCGAGCAGAAAAGAAAACTTCCTTTTACTTTTTTACGAGATTTTTTCTTTTTCCTTTTGGTTCCTTCCTTCCTAATGTACTACTATACCATCACTATCACCATCAGCTTATAAGGAAAAAGGGTTTTTTCTTAACCCCCTTGATAATTTCCCGAAAAAAAAAAACTCGTCAGCAGTAAAGAGACAATAAAATAAAAAGAAAAAGAACACGAACACAAAACACGATGGATAACGAAATCATATTTATCCCATCATCTACAAGACAAGACGACAAGATAAAGATTAAGATAACTGCTGGTAAATACTATCGGGATTATTCCAATTGTTGTAAAAAGATGGTGCGGGGAAAATTAGGTCTAGTATCACATCAAATTTTTTTTTTGCGAATTTCAAAAAAACGTAATCACGTTTTTTATCGCTTCAAGACATGTGTCTGGTTACAGTTACAATTACAATTATCATGATGATGATCATTTACATTTTTTCTTATTTTCCAAATTAACAATTGTGTCTGGAAATTACATCACGTTATGTTACATTCGAGCAATTTGGTTTTCAAAAATAAACAAATGTTGTTATCATTAAATTATGAAATTCTGAGTCTCGTCTCAACATTCTGAGTAGAAAATGACGTGACCTGATGCTTGATTAAAAGAAATTCGTCGCAGGGTCTCAGACCACCGGAGAAGAGTGAGAGACGGAGACACGCGTATGTTTGTGGGTGTGTGTCGTCAGTGGAATGGAAGTAGCTGAGACATGATAATATGCGACAAGGTCTTTGTTTTCTTGAGTAAAATAAATTGTTCCTTGAAGGAGAAAAAAAATCAGATCGAGAACGTTTCATTTTCTACGAGTATGTAGAAGTACGTGATTTTGTGAAGTGGAATTATTTTTGTATAATAAAAAATGTGAAAGGTCTCTAAATGAGAGAAATGTTTCCTTCGGACAGGAAAACATGAAACGAGTGAATAAATCCCTCATTTATCGTCTGCTGCCTGCTTTGTAGTAAAATAGATCCACTTAATTAACCCTTTGAATACCAAAAGTACAAAAAAAATCCACCGTATTTTTTTTCCAGCCGGAACGAAAATGAACCGAAAACCGTTTACAAAGGGAATGTGATAGTATTGTATGCATAATACTACTTAAGGCATTCCGCATAAAAAAGGTATTATTGTAAGTAAAGAAGAGAAAAGAGGAAAACCGAGAGCTGATTTATTTACATCAAAGATAATGTCACTCCTCATCAATTCCAGACGGGACTACTTCAACTATCAACTTGAACCCTTTTTTGGAATTTGCAACTTCACCATGTAGAAAGTGGAGCCTAAGCCAAAAAAAAAACGAGACGATTTTATTCAGCCCGAATAACGAATGGAAGATGTGCCTGCTTCACAGAAATTCTGGAAAGCGACGCAGCATTATCTGTGTGTTGTTGGAAGTGGAGTCGTTTCACCTCATTTCCTATTCCACTTGCGCTCCACTCATACTCATGACTGTCACTTTTTATTCGGCAGCATAATGCATACAAATATGGTGAGATGATGGGCACCACGTGATGTGATGTGATGCTTTATTCCACAGATATTTTATTTTATTAGCTTTGAAGCATATGACTAACACCGACATCCCTCCACTACTATCACATGACTTTTCCTCAGTTTTAGATGTGACTATGTGACACAACGTCATGGCATGAAGCAAAGAACCGAATGGATGGGGTAAAATACGTTAACGTTACGTTACAGACGTGCTCTTTCTTAGTATCCAAATTCAACATTTCAAAAAACATTTTGTCATTATTTACTGGAAAAAATGTTTGTGGCGTGACTGATACATAATGTGGAAATTAAGGGTTAATTTTATATCTTTAATCAACACAGCGCACACCCTTAAACAATATTTATTTTAATTACTTATTATTATTACACAAACCAAAGACCACGACGTTTTTTTTAGTTATGTAATGTAATCCAGTGACCGACATTTAAAAAAAATTAAACGGGTTAACTTCTAAAATATTAATAATTTAAATTTAATGTTATGTTACGCATAAATACAGACAAGCAATCATAGTCAGGTTTCAACGACCTCAGCAGAAACGACGACGATTACGATGATGAAGGTGGCGTGGCGTAATCTGGAAAGTGACATGACATGACAGTAGCAAACGATTATGGTTTTTGGAACATTCCATCCATGTCATGTATGTGGTAGTATCACATCACAGTTAGTAAGTGCGGTCTTGTTGGTTTTCTCTAACTAAAAATCTGCCCGCCATTGCCAATGCATTTCCACGTTTTCTGTGTTCCCTCTGACTTTTTATTTTATTTTATACACAACAAAACAGAAAATGTGAATGTGAACGTGACTCGTGTTCACAATGAAAAAGTCTGGTTTTCCTTGCCAAATGTGAATGCGAAAATGCTTTCGCCATTACTAAAGCTTCAGCTCAGCCTCTTTTTTATGATGATGAATAAAAAAGAATTTTTTGCTTTCTCTTTCAAGCATGAGCGAATTTTTCCTGCATTTATGTCGCGACTCGTACACACATTTCATTACATTTACACATGTTTCAGTTTAGCAAGGGTAGATGTGATGTGATGTGATACTATTACATGACACAATAATGATTGTTTGCGGTGACACAAAATGCGAGACACTTTTAAAGCTTAAGCTACTAAATAACCGGAAGCGTGCCATCACATGACAAAGTGTGAGAGAAAGTGTGTCCATTTTTTACCCCGCTTTTTCAGTCAATCCGCCTAATTTATTTACATTTTCCACCATTTACTAAAATGTGCGACTTTATTTTCATTATTATTCAGCCCGTGTCAGTCGACTCACTCAGTGAGTGAATGTGGAGCTCATTTTCATGGAAGAATTTACTGAGAAATGTTTACCACTTTAAAATACCAGCTATTTAGATTTGGCTTCTCGAACAAAAAATCTCAGCAAAGTAAAATGGAAGAGAAAAAATAAAAGAGCCGAGCAATAAAGTTGAAGTGGTCTCTTATAAATAGACAATAGTATTTCCCTACTTTCGTATTCACTCTTCCCCCATTTTTTTGTCGCCTTTTCTCGATTCAACTAAAACACCAATAACCAAAAACAATTGGACTACTTTGCATGAGTAATAAGTAGCCATTTTGGAAATTTCTCTCACTCTGAAATTTTCCCCCGTTTTTCTTTTCCTTTCACTCATTATTTTTATCTGTCTTCTGCCTGTTTTTTCAAATCTCAAATCTCCACTTTCTCTTAGGTAGCTACACATAGCCAAGCACAAGCCCTCAAGGATTTGAATTGGAATGGAATGAAAAAAATGAGCTGAGACAAAGAAGGAAAGTAAAAAATAATGAAATGCAAATGGAAAGAAAACATTGCCGAGAATCTGTCGCCTGTCTCTTTTTTTATCCAATCCACTTAATTTACTTTCATTATGACGAGCAACTCGTCGTAACTAGTTTTAATCCAATTGTATATTTTTATTATTATTATAGCTCTTCAAGATATCCGCTTGATTCCGTAAGATTTTTTTTTTACAAAACCGCCACCACAAAATCAAAGTTTGTATCTACTAAACTCAAACCTTTCCAAGATGTGGAATAAAATCCTTCCTGGAAATGCCAGCGAGGTAACTTTTAATTCTTCCGCTGGCAGATGAGGATTTTGTTCTCGGACGGTTTCCACTTTTAACATCGTCGTCGTCTTTCACTGTGAACACACGCATTGTCTTCTTTTGACAATTTTTCTTGCTGTCATAAAAAACCTCGGCTTTCTCTTTCAGAGGCGAATTAGCATTTTTTATAACGCCGCCACAATAATTATCATTGTTATTACTACAGCCATTAGCGGATTTTTTCTCCGTCGGATTTGAACGACTTTGAGTAATCCTTTTATTCTTATTTTCATTATCTTCCGCAGCTTTCACTTCCACTTCAAACTTTCTCCCGAGTCGCTCCATTTTCTCCGTCTTTTTCTTTCGCTGGAATTTCAGCAGCTTTCTCCTTGTCTCGCTTTTCCCATCACTCTCAGTTCCAAAGCAGTTTGGAACATCGGCCCGAAACAGGAGCGTCCCATCGCCCGTCTTTTTCACCTCGCCACTCTCAAGATCTAAAGTGACGTCATCAAAGTCCTTTGTCACGTAAATTTTCTCTTCCTCCAGAGGGTCCTTGAGAATCGGGCCGATGTAGAAGGTGGAGAAAATCGCCTGCTTTTTTACGCGACAACTCGCTCGCCTCTTGCGCCGGATGAGGCTGCCGTGATTATAATTGGCTCGTGCAATTAAACCATTTCCGGCCTTTTTTCGAGAATGATGATTGCCATTATCTTGATCATCGTCATCATTATCGTCATCGTCTTCATCGAGATTATGGGACTTTTTTCGAGAAGCGGAAGCCGCGTGTTCCTCGTCCCCGTTGGCCACTCGGTTCGTGGTTTTCTTTGCCCACCGCTTGCGAAATGACTGGATAATCTGAGACGTTTTCGAGCTCACGTAGCCACTTGTGTCGCTGGCGCCACCACCGCCACCGCCGCTGCTGCTGCTGCTTCCACAGGATGAGCTGGAGAAAGCGCTGAAAATTGCGGTGGGGTTGTAGGAAGTCGATGCTATCACCGTACTTCGGGCGGGAGGGATGTTGCCGTTATAATTAGGACCGTTAGGAAACTTGCGGAGAAAGACGCCACCGACTGCGATTTTGGGGGTTGAAGTTGAAGAGTTTTTATAAGAAACTGGGATTGTTGTGATGGGTCGTTGTTTCTTCTTGTTGAGGCTCACGGACCGTCGTAAGCTGCCTGTTCTGTAAACCGGGAGTTTGTTCGAGTTTGAGCCGAGTTTCGAGTTGTTTGGACTTTTCTCCGATTTTCGGGGATTTTCCAGAGTGACCTCATAATCCGGAGATGGTATTCCAGTGCTTTTCCTCTTTTTTCCACTCAATCCTTGCAAAAAAGTTTTGCGCCTGCTTCCAATTGAAGATAATGACGAAGTGGAGCACTCGGCCGATTCCATTTTTCTTCCCGAGTCGTCCAAGCTCATGGAAGCCTGGCTGGAAGCTCGGCTTCCACTGCTAAGCTTTCTGGTCGCCTTCGCCAATCCACTTGTGAGAAATGTCCACTTGACACGATTTGCACGGTTATTACCGTTACTTTTCACATCCTCCACTTGCCCAAGTGACGAAGTGGGCAGGCTGCTAATTGCGCTGGAAGAGTCGTCCTCTTCAATTAACTCGGGTCTTGGATGAGCCTGAGATTCCTGAGTCTTTTCTTGTTGAAGCTTTACAAGAGGATTTCGCTTGTTCCCAAATTCCACTTGATTTTCTCCCTGCTTCGATTTTCCCTTCATTTTCACCTGGCCTTGGCCCTTGTTTGATTTTGAATTTGATGCAGCTTCCATCAGTCCAGTCTTGGCTGACTTTGATGTTGATGTTGACACTAGTAGCGCATCGCGCTGCTCATTTCTTGTGACAACATGGACACGCTCTAATGAGGTCAACGAGGACGACGATGTTGTGGAGGATGCTGACGATAATGAATCTGGAAAGGATTTTCCCCGTCTTTGTTTTGCTGAAGTTGACGTTGAAGTCGAGGCTGATGCCAATTGACGAGGTTGGCTGTGGCTGTGGCTGTGGATGGGGCTTAATTGAATACGACTCAGAGGACTCAGACAATCCACAACATTCACCACCACCAGATTCCACCTGCAGCTCAATCTCATCGTCATCAACATCGACTTGAAATCTCTGCACGTTCTCTTTGCTTTTCCTTTGTTTGCGGTGGCAGTCCTGGTCGTTGCTGCAAGATTGACCCGTGCTGGAGCTGAGATTCAGAGCCGATGTGGATGTGGATTTCCCCTGATTATCCTGATGATGACGATGACTGCGACAATCGGCGAGTTTCTTCAATTTACGATTTCCATCATCCACCTCCACCTTCGTCAAGTCACGTCCACTTCCCTCCAGTTCGTTAGGACAATCCAAGTCGAAGCTTTCGATTTTTTCTCTCTGATGGCCACGTAACTTCAACTCACTATTATTATTATTATTTACACAATTAATTAGATTTGGCACGCTTCTCGAATTTTTTCCACTATTGGAAGAATGGGCGTGGGCGTGGGCGTAGTATCTATCCAGAATGTCCCCATCATTCATCGTCGTCATCGTCATTCACTCCGGGCGAACGCAACTGGGGAATGTTGAGACCCGTGAGACTATACTCACCGTAGTATTTATCGAACTTGTCAGTTTTGTCACAGTCACAGCTTTGGGAATTCCAGAGTCCACCACCGCCACCGCGGTGATGGTAGGTTCCTTGTTGGAACATGGGTTTATGCTGATGATGATTTCCGACTGGAAAGTGCGGTGGCAATGGTTTATTGCGAATATGCGAATACTGAGACGTGGACGTGGTCGTGGATGTGGAGAGGGAGACTCTGGGAATGCAACCAATGACGGAGTGACTAGACGAGGGAAATAGTAGCGACCCATTTTCAGTCTCTTCCTCCTCAGCCTCGTAATTTTTCGCAATGTCTTTTAAGCTCCAGCTTCTTGGCTGTCCAACTGGAGGATAAAATTGGAGCAGTTCGTGACCGTCCAGTTCCAAGTCGTCGTCTTCCAAGCGAATTTCGTCCAGGTCAACGACAGAGTCTTGGAAGCCTTTCTTGGAAGTCCTGGTTCCAAATAGGTTGATTTTTGAGGCGAGCGATTTGGACCGGGGCTTGGAACTCGAATGGCCGTTACTGTTACGGTTACAGTTATCGTCTGGGTCTGGATGCAGCTCGCAATTTTGCACTTGTGTCTGCGACTTTTTCCGTTTCTTCACAAATTGATAACTTTTTTTCCTCGGTGTGGCCATGGCCGTGGCCGATGAAGATTTTTCTGGTGGAAGTGGAGGTGAAGCCAAGTTCGGACTAGAATGTGAATGACGATGATGATGGCGATGATTGTCCCGAAAGTGATTGTTACCGTTACTGTTATTATTATTGCCGTTACAACTCGGACTGTCATTGGCATTATCATTAGGATTCTCCTTTTCTGGAGAGTTTTTCCCATTTCCGGTTTCAGACTGAGGCTTGAGATGACCCATCAAAGAATTGATGATGAGCGAGCAGCGACTGGAGGGACGGCCGTTTCCAGAGCCAGAATGTTTTTTACCCTTTTCCACAAACTCGGCGTCATTTCCAGGTTCGTTGGAAGCCCTATAGCTGTAGTCTATAACGTCGCTGGAATCCTTTTCCGGAAGCGGATCTAGCTCAAACTCGGTATCGTGATTTATCTCTGCCACTGGAGACGGCGATGTGGACGTGCTAATCGAATATTTCTTGGAAATGGGATCTTCTGGATGATGATGAGGATCAGGGGGCTCACCGTTAGCAGCTGGTACCTGTAACGGCAACGGTTTACTAGTCGGCGTGAACAATGACTCATCAATCTTTTTGCGCCGCCTTGACACACCGCCACCGCCACCTCCGCCACATTTCTTTCGCAAGGATGGGAAAAATCCGGATGACCTCTGACCTTCCTTCGATGAAGATGAAGCAGTGGTTGAGGATGCCGGACTTTTTGCAGTATTTTTTCTTCCGGTTCCACTCAACACCAAATGGCGATAAGGAGGGCGACTTGATGAAACTCGGGCGTTTGAAAACGTTGTTCGAGCTGAGCTTGAGGAAGTCGGAGAGCGACATTGGCTCAGTCTTCTTTTTGGAGGTGGGGGGAGGAGGTGGCGGTTCACGGGGATGAGTAACTGTGGTCGTTACTGGGCGAAAGTTGCTCCTAGGTCTGGATGGAGCCTGATGCTGCTGCTTCCGGTCATGGTCATGGTCATTACCATTGCCAGCGCCATTAGCATCGTCACTTCCTAAGTGGTCATCGAAGGTCGTAGTGAACGAGGGGAGAATTTGCGACTGGTTTTTCAAGGGACGACGGTCCATGGTTCCATTTGATCCATTGGATTTAGAAAGGTCCGGGAATGATTTTCTGGTAAGATGAAAAAGCGGAGGTGGATGTGGATGAGGAGGTGGAGACGTGGTGGAGATTTCTGGACTTTTATTTCTTAGAAGGGAAAGTTTCATTTTGCCCGGTTTCGGAGGCGGAGTGGGACCTTTCCGCCTTTCACTTTGATATTGCTGTTGACTTTGCATTTGAACCGGTGGTATTATTAATGTGTCGTTGATTGCTTCAGTAGTGGTGGGCGTGGGCATTGTTGCTGCAACCGAAAGTGGGAGCTCATTTCCTCCGAATTCCAATTGTTGGAAATGCTCCGGGGAAATGGCCGGGGGCAGCGGTGAAAACGCCTCTGAGAACGAGTCGAAGTAGTAAAAGTGATTCCCAGGGTATGAGGATGATGCTGGAGGTGGAGGTGGATGTGGATGTTGATGTAATGCATTATTTTGATTTTCATAAATTTTCTCCGGCACATTCACGTCACGTTGATGATGCAGATGATTATCAAGACTTTGGAGTGAGTGGGAAGCGGAAGTGTGGGGTCTTGGAATCGCTGAATTCGGAGCAGAAACTGTCGTAAAAGTTCTCAAAGTAGTGGAGTCGATCAAACGTATTCATGATTTATCAAACCCACTCATCGTTTATTTTTAATTAATTTAATGCTTAATTAATCCATTGTAATCCGCTTAGGGCTTCATTCACTAAATTCACTTTTACTCACTTTAATTAACTGTAATTATTGTATTTAAAGGTAAAATGGCCAGGCTCTTAAAGCGTTTAGTGATTTAATGCTGAATGAAATGCTAAATTCTACTTAATTGAATAAATATAATTATAATTGCTTTTTGGCAAAACATAAATAAATATGTATGATCATGTTAATGATAAAAGATAATTCTGTACTAATTAATATTTTTCAGCTTATCAGCTAATTAATTAATTACAAAAGACAAACCTCGTTTTCGTTACTCGAGTCCAAAATTTTACCATCCGTGTTCAAATCGCTCTCGTTCACATTTCGCAATGTTAATCTGCGCGTGAGTCTCCGTAAACGTTTCATTTTCCCAACATTGTTAATTAATTGAACAATTTTTAATTACACAACCACAATCACAACCACAACCAAGAAGAAAAAAATCTTTGGAAAATGCTACATTTTTTTCTGAGAAAAAAATCTTTTTAAGTACAAACTCTGAAATCTCAACTCAACAAGGATTCAGTCCCTTCCTGTCCAGACGCAGGAGCAAAACTGAGGATATTTTTCTGTTTTTAAGTGAAATCTTTATGGAGCCATAATTTCAATTACCTAAAACCTAACTCAGTCTAAGAAAGTACCATGTACCAAGAACGTTTGATCCTATTCATATCTAAAATCCTGGAATGGCTCGGGTCAGACTCCAACAAGCAAATGAAATTATCTTGTATAATGTAAAAGCAAAAGTTGAAAAAATTTTAGTAAAGAAAAGATTTTAGTATTATTAATACAGACAATATTTACGGCCTTAGTCTGTGTATGTGAGCCCAAAAAATAAGATAAGAAGACAAATAAAATATCAACTTGTTTTTTTTCTCCTATTAAACTACGCGACTCCCAAAAATAAAAAATAAAATGAGTCACTGATTTTTCTTTGTCTTATCTTAAATTGTACCTAATCGTTTATTGCCTACGAAAGACGCAGCTGCTGCCACTCTTTTACTCTAGAGTGTTCCAAGATTCTTATTGACTTCTTTTTCAAAGTGTTCATGGCTTAACAACGATAACACAGTCACAGTCACACTTCGTTCCGCTCACTTGCAACTTGCGATCAATCCCTGCCCTGTAAGAAATGCTAGTTTACTTTTTGTTACTTCATTCATAAAGTCTTTGACTCTTTTGAATGAAGCTGTTTGCTTTTTGGTACGTTTCAGTTTCATTTTATTATGGAAATGTTGAAAATGTCAAAACTTAAATTGCACAATAAAATGCAAACTAATGTGATGTCGGTAGATTTTAACTGGAAACTAGGCAAGTTAAACGTTAGTACCTATCAAGTCAAAGTACCTAACTGCTCTAACTAAATTATATTTTAAAAATCACCAGATAGGCAAAACGTGCCTTTTACTATAATAATCTGCTTACAAATATTAATCTACGATGATTATCATTGAAAATCCTAAAAAAGACAAGACGCCCATTAAATTAAATGCGACTCTAATTAAATCATATCCTGGATATAATTTACATTTACATTTACATGCTGATATTACAGTGACAAAAAAAGTCAAACGTGATTTAATTTGATGACACTTTAAATTCCAGCTAAATCTGATTCATCATTTACTTAAGTTTTATGAGCAAATTCAAGCAAACTCGACCATTTAAGGTTTTTCGGTGAGCCAAAGCCAAAGAGCTAATGCATTTGTATTCAAATTTTGTGTGCATCGGTAATAAATAATGCAACTTGACAAATGACAAACTAATGACCGATGAAGTAGAACGAAATGATAAAACGAGATAAAGATAAGTGTTTTATAAGCAATATTTAATTGTTATAAACACTTTGATATTTGCTTTAACTTTAAATGTTTGACCAATAAACCATCATTATCACAATTAAACAGGAATTGCACACTTAAAAAAACGTTTTGATTTAATCGATGATTCGCCCATCAAAATGTGTATTTACTTGACATACTACATAATACTAAATTTAAATTATCCTTTTTGGCTGTGGTTGTAATTTGTAATTATTTTCATTTTTAAGAGTTCACGCGTAGTTTCAAACGAGAGCGATTTTAAACACGTTACAGTAACATTAACATAATGAGGAAATGCGTTTCAATGAATTATGTCATGTCATACCATATTAATCATTATCAGCATTTACACACTTACAAAATTAACTTTGTTGACAAATAAATTTTGAGTGACATCATCACCCACAACTTTTAAGGCGGCCTGACCATTTTATCCAATTAATACATAACAACTTTAAAGAACTTACTTTTACGCTTACGCACAAAATAAAATTACCAAATCAATGATGCGTCACACAAATTCACACATAAACACTTTTTTAGTAAACAGAGAATCGAACTTTATAAGATGATGAATCACTTTGATTTTGGTTTTAATTCGAACATCCTCTTGGTCTTCAAGTGAGAAGTGATTCTTAACTAATTGAATAAACAATTGAAAAATAACTTGAACTCAACTTTGAAAAATCTTCCTTGAACTGAAACAACTTCCATTTTAATTTGGACACTTAACTGCTCCACACAGACACACTCTTGCCTTGTCTTATCTTGACACAATGAATGGCAAACATTTTCATTTTGGACAATGCAATGCACTGCATGCTCGAAACAAACTCGAAAATGCACTTCTCGAACAAAACACTTTATTCAACTCAAAACTCTCATTTTTTCTCATTATTGTGCAAATATTTTGCTAAAACAATGCAATGGCAGTAGTATTTAACGGTATGTCCACATTTATTTACCAGATGTGTCCATTTTAAGAATTTTCATCCGGTTAGTGAAAAAGTTACTCATAACTCAAACAACACACCTTTATTAAAACATCTTAGCTTAACCTAGGATATTTTATTATATAAAGTCTCTCACTCTGACGGTTGCCTCATCTCATCTTAAAACAAAGTTGCCTACGCAAAGTCCTCCATGAAACGAAGCCATGAATAAACTTGATGAACATAGCATGATGAAGTCTTGGTATTGAGACCGACTCAACTTCAACATTTTTTGGCACGAGGAGGATTCCTCGAAGCATTAAAATTATGAATACTATGCAAAACTAAAAACTCACTCGCGAAAAATTGCAATAACTCACATATATTCGCACTCACTCATGCTTACAAATATTACTTGGTGCAATGCAGCAGCAATTTTATTTTATTAAACTGCCTTTTGCTAACTATTTTTCTCAACGTCAACTGGCAAATAAAAAGGCGACACTCGCTCGCAACTGACCTGACAAAGTCAGTGTTCTGCACCTTAGTAAATACTACTTTACCACTTCATTATGTGAATTGAATGTCGACAAGTTTCTTGTTGTTTCTACAATGCTGCAACACAATTTCCTCTCCATTCCACTTTGTATTGTGAACTATAGGAAAATAAAACTAAAACGCGTCTTTTCATTCATTAGCATCCTCCTGTCCTCATACTTGCAAGTTGCAACAATTATTCTATTTTATTTAACAAAGCGATGAAAAATGTTTCACTTTAGTCATGACATGAAACAAATTGTTCGAATGGAATATGTCAAATCGCCAAAATGAACATGACGTTGACGAGTCTACAATAAATAAATTGTTTCTGTTGCGGTCTTCATGGTTAAAGGTGGTGGTATTTCTGTTTTATATTGGTAAATTGAATAGACTCATGCAAGAAACTTCTTGTTTTCATAATGTGATCGTGGTCGTGGTCAATACGTCGTTGTCGCTGTCAGATATTACATACATTGCCAATAAGATTCACTTTTACTTTTTTTATAGAAAAAAATGATCAGTAATAAAAATAAACCGTTTGATTTACTAACGACTAATAAATAACTATTTGAATACGTAGATACTTAACTGCAGATAATGATCATTAAGTATTTAAACTTTTTCTTCCTATATTTAAAATAACCAAAAATGAGATAGCAAGCCACAAGACCAAAGAAAACGAGGAAATTAAAGAAAAACAATAAAATTTTTAACCAGCAGGATTTTAGAAAATTCATTATCGCCTTGAATATAGAATATTAAATGATGACGATGACAGGACAATTGTTATTAAAAATGGACTGGCTGTTGTGACCAACAATAAAAACGTTAGAAAACAATTGAAAGGAAAAGTGGTGGTTATTAAAATGGAAATGATGGATGCCGAAACTGGTGAAAAGTAAATGGGAAGCGGAAAAAAGTGTAATTACAGAGCAGCGCTGTCCAACATTTGAAACTGACTGACAAACAAGTGCCAATAAATAACACTAATTTGCATACCAATCTCAATCCAACTCAAAAAGAGAGACAGGTGGAGGTGGATGTGATGTGGAGGTGGCTCATTTCCATTCAATCCGATCCAATCTACCTATCCGCATCGCAATCTATCATTGTCACTTAAAACACACATCCATCCATCCGATTGATAAACATCCCTTTATTTTATTTTCAAACACTTAATTGTGTCTGGTTTAAGGGTGTACGCTGCGTATATTAGTACATATACAAAATAAGCAATCTTCCAATCTTTTTCTCTAAGTTCTCTACCTATGGTACGCAATAATGCAAAAATAACGGCAGATACCCTTAAACTGCCTTCGTATGAAATTGTAACCGTTTTTATAAAAATGAATGACAAACAAATTGTAGAAATGTCAAGCTGTGCTCACACAAGTTTTTTCATTTGACGCAATAAAAATAAATTATTACATTTACGGCGCCTATTTTATTTTCAAACACTTAATTGTGTCTGGTTTAAGGGTGTACGCTGCGTATATTAGTACATATACAAAATAAGCAATCTTCCAATCTTTTTCTCTAAGTTCTCTACCTATGGTACGGAATAATGCAAAAATAACGGCAGATACCCTTAAAATGCCTCTTCGTATGAAATTGTAACCGTTTTGATAAAAATGAATGACAAACGAATTGTAGAAATGTCAAGCTGTGCTCACACAAGTTTTTTCATTTGACGCAATAAAAATAAATTATTACATTTACGGCGCCGCCGTTCTACACACTACATGCACAATTATAGAATGGATGAAACCGGAAACCGATTGAGATTTGCAATTGCAAAAAATAGAGTTTGAAGGAAACTCACGCTGTGCAGTATAAAGTAAGAAGGTAAAAGGAATGCGTTAGTAAACTGCAATAAAGATTGATTAATTAACTCATTCTTTCATAAAGTTGGAGTTCGCGAATCTCGAGCACAATCTGAACAATAAGAAAAGGATGCGGAGAAAAAAAGTGTTACAATCACACGAGTGGAAAAGGTGATAAAACTCGACTCCGTGTGTAATATTAATACACTGACTGACACAGAGACGAATATTTAAAAATGACGTTTTTATTATTTTAAACGCTTATTATTCTGTCTATGTCACTGTCACTGCTTTTATCTTTGTCAGTATTAAACGCAAAAATTATTTATTCCTTTATTATAAAAGCTTGAGCTGACTCGAACTCGAAGTCCTCAAAGTCAAACAATTCCATCAGGCCATCACATCAGACACCCTTAAATTTATTTTTTTATGATAGTTGTAAATCACTTGAATTTTTACTAAATCCGACTGAACAAAAATATTGAAAACATTTTTTGTTAGGAATAATGAGTGAAATCTAAATCTACAAATAAAGCACATAATGCGTTTCCTTGTGTCAATTAACGTCAACCTTTTCACTTTGCCATGTTATGGTGACACCTACCATTTCCCCATGACCTTCATCATCAAGACAAGCTGAGTTCATCAATCACATCAGTCAGATCAATCAAAAGTCTGAGCATTTTCTCTCAATTCGTTACTAATCATTAAATATTCAAGTCACCATTAAATCAGTAATCAGCAGCTTTTTAGCTTGATTGCCGTAGCACGTCTCTTTCTTTTTTAGTTTTCAGACTGATTTCAAACAAAAACGATTGGAAAATTGCGGAGTGAGTCCATTACGATAACAATAACATTTAAAAGTTATTGCATGGCGAGATAATTAAAAATAAACATGAACAGAAATGAACAAGAACAGAACAGAAATGTATTTTTTCTCTTCCTCTATTCTCTTCTAACTGAATAAACACGGGAAATGACCGTCATCGTCGCACATGACATGACATATCATAATAACCTTCACATCATAACATAACACGTTTTTCCACCGACCCATTGATTGCAATATCGTAAGTACATACGTACATTAACATGACATCCCACACACGTCGGATTCTCACTCACTTAAACCACGCGAAGAGAAAAGACGAAATCAGGAAAATCAAATGGCTCATTAAATCATTCATTTATCGACCGGGCTATAATTAGAAAAAATATGGCAGAGAGAAACATTAATTATGAATTGCAACAATCACAGTGAGTGACTGAACTCATTTAGCTTCGTAGCTGCAAGGAAATTGCATTGCACTGCATTACCGACATTTACAGACACTTTGCCAATAATCTCTGGTAATTTAATGGACAGACATCAGATGAGTCCACCACTACTACCACACAGCCACCTCGAGGCTTCGAGCTCTCTTGTGAACGGAACGGCATTGAGAATCCTTTAATGTCCATTTTATTTTTTTATTTTCTCAGGATGTACGTGGCCTGGCGAAGCATCGTGCACTTTTTCATTTTACTTTACAACACCGGAATTCCTAGTATTTGGAAGGACGAAACGAAAATCAAAAGGATGATCATCGCGATGATGTAATGTGATGTGATCGTGCTGGCTTTTACTTTTAATTAATTAACCAGACAGACAAAAAGATGAAATCTCTTGTTCCTTTGCATGCAAACCCAACATTTTACAGATCGAGTCAGACAGATTATTTAGCCACTAGCGAAAATAAAATGAAGTGGATGAAAAGAGAAAATTTTGGAACACTTGGATCTCGCAGAGGTAGAAAAAAAACTGAAGTCAGGCAGAATTCCAATAAATTAATTTTCCCCAGCGAAATAAATTGCTAATCTTGATCTGCCGACTTTGACTAAAACTGAGCCGAGGATCTTCATCTCGTGCTAGGAAATTTACGGTCTGCTTATGCATGAATTTAAGAATATTTACCTTTACCTGTGATCACGCATACTTTACCTAATAAATCTGCTTCACTCAAATCAACCAATTTTTAACCTCTGCCATTATATCATGGACCATGTGCATGAACTATTTTTTTCAAGATGAAGGTCTTCAGGCAATGAAATAAATTCCGAGTTCATTCATATTGTATGTCATGTAAATACTCGACATCACTTTGTTAGCTTCAGTTTCAATATTTACTTTCAAAAAACAAACTTTTTATTTATGTCCTGGCTTTAATTAGGGGAATTCGGTATTCACATTGAAGTAAAGATGGAAACTCATCCATGGCTGCTTTTGCTTGAGGCGGAGGCACTTCAGCATATTTCATACAGAGAATTATCGTCTGGTAAAACAAACAAAATCCCAAATTCATTTTTCACTTTCTTCCACATCAGAGAAGAATCAGGACAAAATCGTAATGAATGATGAAGATCTTTGCATTGCATTGCATTACATTGATTGCTTGTTTGTAAGTAAATGTGTGCCAGTCGAGTGAAAACGGAAAATATTTTATTTTATTAACTAGACAAAAAAATCGCCTTGTGCTGTGCATGCACGCTTGTAATTAGCCATGCCAAAAGATTGTTATCAGCATAAATAATGGTCAGCGCTTGCTGCTGCTGCGGCTGTTTACTTGCTTCGTTTACTTTGCGACTTGAGACTAAAAATCTGTACCTTTATAAAGCTTTGAATAATAAACTGTGATGTGATATGATACTAGATGATGGAACAAGAGATTATTTCTTATTAGTTACGTTACAGCAGCACGCTTAGTTTTTTAGTCTTTGCAGAGTCGTGCCTGCTCCTCCTACGCAGGCAGGACATGGGCAGGTATGAATTATTGATGCTTTTTGAGTTTAGTAAATACACACAGATTGATGAAAGATGACGAAAAAGGATAAAAATAAAAAAATAGGCTGGAAAACTTAACTAGACAGATTTATATTTATAACCGTCAACCGTAAAAAAAATTGATATGTGTTTTTTAGCCTAGGCTATATTTACAAGTTTTACGGTATTTAACATTTCGTAGGTAAATAAAATTTGAATATTCTTGTTTAAGTCGGTTTGAATATTAAATTTTGGTATTTTTACATACATACATTTCACCGCACGTGCACGCCCGAGTTTTCAGCGATTGCGATTGTGGTGGAATATTTTAAATTTTAATCTGATTTCCTTTTCTAACAATTCCGGCCGTAGATTAACTAACTGGAATATTCTGGCAATTTTTCATTCTACATATGTATATGATGACACATTTATTTTTCAAGTTTCAACTTTCAATTTGCAACTCTCCTTGGGATTATTCTGATGAAGTAATCAAATTATATTGACTGAACACTGAAGTGAAATCGATTCGACTTGGACTTGATTCGAATTCCACCAAATATGGCTACTTCGAATTACAGGCAGATGTTGGGCAATATCGATTCGAATTAATTCCATGTCATGCCACCGCTGCCATAAAATTGGTATTAAGCTACTTTACTTACAATTGCAATACGTCCTTCTGACGAATTACATTCAGGTTTCAAAAATGAATTTATCTCCTCATTTTTTTCCCTTATCGCCCTATCTTGAGGAGATTTATGACTTCATCTTCATCTCCGTCCATATTTGGATTGCATAATTATTCTATGTTGGATTTGAACAATGATGCAATGGAGATTCATCACATCGTTTGTTTGATGTTTCGTTGAAAACGATAAGAAACCATAGCCGGAAGCACTTTAAGTTTCATTTGACGCATCTGGTGAACGAGCAATTAGGACATGCAATTATCTTGTCTCGTCGTTCTCCTTCTACAATCCTTCCATCGTCAGTTTAATAAAGATGCGCCCTTTTGCTTCTGTAATCTTTCATTTCAAACTTTTTTGACCACGACGCTCTTTCCGGCTTGGACTCGTGGACTCATGGCTCATGATTGATAATTCGCAAGGGAAGAGCTTTGATTAAGATAAAACGCAGGCAGACTCATATCAAAATACCAAATTAAATCAAACGTTTTGAAGTTTTGCGAAATAAAATATTAGAAAAATTATCCAGGAGATTTTTTTTCAAACTCTTCAAACAAACCACAATAGTAATGCATCACATTTGATAAAGTTTCAGTTCCTTTGGGACACGGGGCTGCCTTTGTAGATTATTTATATGCAGAGTAGATAGATACTATTACCTTAAATGCATTTTCACTTGGTTTTGTTCAGAATCAGAAATTTGTATTCATGCTTATACAAGGATTGTAAGTGCAGGTTTCATTCTACCTAATCCAATTTGTTATACACGTCCACGTCACAGATATTCATCTGCTTCGTTTCGTTACCATCATGCATTCACATCAAAACTTTGTTGCTTTTTTGCTTCACATTTCCTTACTTACAAGGATTTACATAATATGAAGAAAAATGCAGGGTTCAGAGTGGAGTTTTATGATATGATATTATGCACATTTTAATTTCAGGACGAATTACCATCATATCAAAACATAAATGTAGAGAATTTACGGTTATGTAAAAGATGCAAAGTGAACCCAAACTCAACTCTTCAAGACTTTTGCCTTGACACGAACGACACGCTTTGTGAGCACGTGACGTTTTAATTCTTTATCTCATCATGAGTAGTTAAGTTACAGTGAGTGCATAATTTTATTTTATGCACAGGAGAGTTGCGTATCCTTGATGCTGATGCACTCACTCAGTAATTTATTTTGATGCACTCAACTCACTCATAGAGTTCATAGAGTCAAAATGCCGAAGAAGATTAGAAGGCTTAACAACCGTTAATTAGTTAATAGGTACTATTCAGACCGTTATTTTCTTGCCACGAAATTAATACAGTGATCAAATATTATTAAAGTAAATAACTTGATTAATTCTAATTGTAATTACGTAATAGTAATAAACCTTATGATTTTTTTGTGAATGAAATGTGTAGGCATTTACATAAAATTCATACATCAATGAATAAAAGTTCAATTTGACATAATGTGTTGACACTTAATTTTGCAAGTTGCAATTTTTTTTGCAACAAAATCCGCTTAGGAAGGAATTAAATGTCAATATTATCTTTATCCTGTTGCGTTTGCGAATGTATCGCTTTAAGCTTGTTAAGCACGAACAACAACATTGATAAATTTAAAGTTGCCGAGTGCTTAAATAAAGTATCTAACTTGACTTTAATGAACGACTGAGCAAGCACCTGATTAGATAATGATACATAGGGTTAATGATTAACTTTAACTGACTTAACTTTTAAAACAAGAAAAAACTGAAAAATCTCAATTTTATTTGCATAATTATGCTGTGTTGTTGTAATTTTATTACCTAATTGCATTATAATTATAATTAGGTACGTACATAATATTTATTTATTTATTTATCTACGACTGTTTTGAATTTGATTGAGCTGAACAATTTAATTTAATGGTTTCAAATAATAATTAATGCGTTACATAGTTTTTATTTTTAATCTGCCTCCCAACTTCCGCCGCTTTCTTTTATGCATTTTTTAAACCGATAAATGCGATTAGCTGACACTAATTAATGGTAACTTTGAAAGCATAGATTTCTGTAATGTCATCATAATGTAATGTAATACTATTTACCTATATTTAAGTCGACGTTAATTAGTTAATATCAGTAGAAGTTTTTTAAAGAAAAAATGATTCATTAATTGCAGAAACGTTTCTGCCGGCATTTTTCCACGTCTTCTTAAATGAATAAATGACATCATACACGCGCCTCTTAATCTTAATTAATACCTAGCTACGTGAAATAATGCTAATGTTAGTTAACTTATCATGGCTTCACCTCCCACCGTTTAATTGAGAAAGAAAAAGAAAATTCTTGTCAAAATTCCTTAGCTCTTCCCTTTACCACTAGCAATCTACTTCCTGTATTGATTTCAAAACGTTTTCGAATAAAATAGGAAATTCATTAAAGCTGCTAAATATAAAAATATTCCAAAAAGCTTTTTCTTAGAGTACTTAATTATGTCGTCAGCAAATGTAATATCAGACGAGATACGATATCAAATTAAGACAAGCCTTGATTAATTAATTAGTCAAGACATTGCATTATGTAGACTTACAAGAGTTTTAACCTGTCTCAACCGTTTCGTTGTCTCTCTCTGTCACTCTCTGAGTGTAACTGTGACTGTTAAAGTGAGTCATTTGGAATTTGTGTAGAGAGTGAGTGAGGAGAAGCACGTTCCTTTCCTAGAATGAATTGGACATTTCCCCTTTCTAAATTCACTCATTCATAAAGTTCATTTACACATTTAATGAATTGATGCATAATGCAATTAAATTCCAAAAGCTCCATTCCAACCAAACCAAAATTTCTGCTGGCAGCATGTAAAGAAAATTCATTTTTCAAAATGGAATTCACAATGAAATGAAATGGAATGAAAAATGCATTTAACGAAAACGAATTTTCTTTCCTTTGTTTGACTTCTTCAGCTCGGAATGCTTTTTATTCTATTTTATTAACTAACAACGACACTTGCTTTAACTATTATAAAAAAGTTTTTTTTTCTTCTGAGAGCCTGAAACATGAACATAAATGCAAGTAAAAGCAGATGACATTCCAAAAGTGACAGTTTCTGCCTTAATTGAGTTAAAAATTCAAAAGCGCTCTGTCTTCCACTGCTTGAGTTCTGAGTAAAGTCCGCACTTGTGCGTGACTCGGTTCATTTTCATTTCAAGACGAGAATTTATTACTGTTCTTAAATAAATATGCAAAAATTCACAAGTCAACTTTTCCTCTGATATTTTAATGCTGGGTGACGCGTGGATAAGCAAAGGGAAGGAAGTTTATTAGAAATGTACATATGTAATAATCTACATGATTTACAAGGTTTGTAGTCAAATTCAGAGAAAATTTTTTTCCTCTCGTCGGCCAAAAATATTTTGCTTATAAATAGAATGTATAAGCAAAAGGAAATTATCCAGGCTCTACTCTGCTATTGCTGGAGAATTTATTTGGCTTATTTGGCCCAAGTTCCAAGATTCTGCTAAAGGTCAATGTGTCTTTTCTATGATTTTCCTCATCAAGTTAATTGTGAAAATAAACAAATTTCGGGCTTTCACTAAATATTTCGGTTGACCATTTTATTTCATTTCGAATCCCAATTCTAATTTATTCAAGCAAGGTAAGTAAATACGCAAATCCTCTAAAAGTGACCCGGCCTCTAAATCTTGTCCAGATTAGAACAGAATTCTGATAACATATTTGTCCGGCCTATATTTAAACGATTTACGGTATGAATATGAATGCAGGTTTGGTTATTATTAAATTCGCTTTATTTGCACAATTTTCCTTTTATTATTGGATTAGAACACTGCGGTTTCACCGCGAAGCAGAANCTGCGGTTTCACCGCGAAGCAGAAGTAAAAGGGAAAGCAAGGTTAATTTTAATTTCCTCGTTTATGCAGCTTTTGCTTTTCATTTGTCATGTCATCTATTTTTCATTAGCTGCTACCAATGTATTATTATTATTTCTCGTCTCATCTGGCAAGAAAAACCAGAACGAAACCAGAACCAGAGAAAACCTCCACTTCACATTGTTTTCTGTCGCTTCCCGTCACCACTGTTATTCCACCAGGAATTTCTCATTCCAACTTCCAAAACCCAAAAAACCAATCCACCTCCACTTCCACCTCGAATCCTTCTGAATACGCATGCAACAACTTTTTCTTTTCTCTCTATGCAAATCTTTGCGCATTTAAATTTTAATTTCAATTTCTGATTCCTATTTCCTTCCCTTTCTCTTTATTTGCTGAATAAATAAAAGTACCGTATTTTCTCGAATTATAGCCCGGGCCTTAAATGCAAAGGGGGGAGGGGGGTTGGTTACCTAATCTAACCTAACCTTAGAATACATTTTAAAATACATTTTAAATTTTTTGATAACACATTTATTTTTGGACGGGCCATAATTAAAAATTATACGGTAAATCTTTATCAGGCAATGCAATGAAATACAATGCAAAACTGAAACCTCGCCTGCACGACATTCCATTCAAATAGAAATAATCCTTCGAAAAAGAAGAAAAATAAAACCGAGCCCCAGCCAACACCAGAACCAGCACCAGTCTAAGCCTCCAGCTCCAGCTAAATATCTCGATTTCAGGAATTTTCCTTTTCTTTCTAAAACCGAGGGAATTTATAATGAATTTCCCCTCTCTTGTTTCTGATGAACCTGACTGAATCGAACTGAACCATCACGTTGATGATCATCATGATTCTAACGGTTAGAATCTAACCATACCACAATAAACTCTTGTCGTGTCGTGATCTTCATTTCATCGGATCCGATGAGTGAGTGTTTGTGATAATCTGCATAAAACCTCAAACAACCTCAACCTCACTCCACTAAACTCACAAAAGTCAAAGTGAGTCAAAAGCGAAAAATTTCTACCAGTCGTATTTAGAATATTTAGAATAGAATAGAATCTTGCAGAACTAATTAATTAACTAAATATTATTTTGGATGCATGGACCCAAAGTTGAACGTGTGGGGTATTACAGATTGCAGACACTTACGATTTTAAGATGAGATGAGTCGCGTCCATTTTTAATCCGCATAAAATCGTTTTCATTTCAGGCAATTTTGGATTCGATTGTTTTATTTTCTACAGACACGTCATGTCATCAGATTTGAACTTGAACACTTTCACTAAAACTGAAACTGCCTATTAAATCTGTCGACTAGGAGAGAAGCAACTGGAGGGAACGCGCAAATCAACGGAAATCGGTCTCTTGTTGCTTTTTCTAACGATTTCATTTCATTTCCTTTTTCTCTCATTATTTCCCACGAAAATCGGAATTTTGCGAGAGATTTTCATGACTAACCCGGAGCAGCAGAATGCCATGAATTTTCTCCAAATCCAGGCTAATGGTTCAGAGAGGTCCCCAGTTCCATTAAAAACTTTCCCTTGCTTCAACTTTCGTTCGATTTAATCTACTTCTCTATCTACCAACTACAAACAAAAACGTGCTTCTAATTTACTCCGAAAGCTACAGAAAATATCAGCCACTTCATTCACTGACCCATCGGAAATTCCCATCGGTATCTTTTACACAAGGCTATGATGCTATATGCTGGAATCAGTTAAACTTCTCCGGGCTAAAAATGAATTGAATGCAGAAATTGCAGACTCCAGCATTCAAACAAACCATGAACTAAAAACTAAATAACTAAAATAAAAAATAATCAAGTAAGCAAAAGCAATGAATCCTCCAACTCCAACTTCAAATCATGAATCTCCTCATCTCAACTCAACCCACATTGACTCAACTAAACTCAACACTTACGGTTTTATTTAATTACTCGATATTTCAATGTCACTCAGTCATCTATAATAACAGTAACAAAATTAAATTTTAATGAGACTGTGTGTGCATAGTAAACCTATGTACTCGTAATGTAATGAATTTATGTAAAGCTACGATATGAAAAAAACTTTTTTTTCTCTTTTCATTCTCATTTTTAATAATCTCCATTCCAGGAGAAAAAACAAGTGCACTACCTCCAATGTAATCCATATCCACATCCACCTCCACCTCGAGGCTCCAGCCACTGTTTATTTTTCCTTTGTGAAAACAGAATAATCTGACAGAACGCCCCTCTGAAGCTCTATCTATCCAAACAGTCATTGTCATTTTGCTCTTGTTCCATTGTTCACGTTGTTGAGTTGGAGTTGAAGCTTGGAATATCATTAGCAGCTTTTCTTTTGTCTCCTCCGGTAAATTCCCATCTCATCAAAGGATCATATTGTATATGTAGACATGTGATCACTTTTACTTTGCAGATGGAACACTCTTAGCTCAATTTTATTTTTATGGTCAAATACCACTTTTCATTTGTAGATACAGTATAGCTTTCAAAACTCAATCGTAATCCACATGCAGGCAGATGACGACAAATGATTATGATGAGATTTACTAAGGCCAAGGCCCTTGACTCGATATCGACCAATGACGAGGATGTCGACTGGATCCAGAATAGGGCTCTGTTTGTGTTGTCTTATAATCAGGGAATCTCGCTGGAGGTGGATGTGGATGTGGATGTGGATTGTGAATGAGATTGTGAAGGAGAGATTCTATCTTTGTGGGTGAAGTGACTGAACAATGCAATAGGAGCAAAAGTACTTTTGTCTTTGTGTGAGTGTGTGTGCTACTATCGCTGTAATCGCTATGATATCGTTTTTATCCGGGCAAGCTTTTGGATTTTCAATTCAATGGCAAAATCGCATTGATTGGGGAAAGGGGGATCGCCTGATCGCCCTCGCCTAGGATAATAAAATAAAACACAAAAGCTTTAGCAGAAGCAGTGGGATGGATGAATGCAGTTTGATAGGAAAATCAATAAAGGATCTTCCTCAGGCTTCATCCAGATCCAAAAAATACAAATCCACAATCTACGTAGTAGTCCCATCTGCTAACGTTAACCGGCCCTTGTCTCCACTTTCCATTTTAATTCCACTTCATTCTTCAACTTTCAAGTTGAAGTTGATTTTTTTTTGCAATTCGAGTTTCGAATTCAAATTCTGCCTTTCTTACAGAAAAGCAGATAACGTATGTATCTAGATAACCTCGATTTCACTGTTTGATCTGGATCTCCATCTGACTCCAATTCTCAAGACCTACTTATTAAGAGACGGTGTCAGATTTCGCAAAGAAAATTCAATCGCATCGCATTTATTAGATTACATTAATACAAACAAAGTCAAAAGCTTTTTTCTAGTTGTTCCGATTCCCCCGACAAATGAATTTTAGTGACCTCATTTCACTCTTTTTCTAGGTATATTTCATGTCATCGCTTTTATTCCTTGCAAAACAAAGTAATCCGAGACTGTCAGTTTCAGTCCATGCATTATATTACCGTAAAACTTGTAAAAGTGGCACATCCCCAAAATATCAAAATATATTTTCCAAGAACCTACCACTTCCAGATTTTTTTTAGCCTAGGCTAATTCTAAAAGTTTTACGGTATATTAATATTATATTCTAATACAGCAAACAAAGTATCGTATGAGATTATTCTCCTTCCTCCTAATAAAAATAATCCTTTGTTTATATTTTGCTTTCCCCTTTGTCTCCACTACTATCTCTGTTATCATCCATTTAATCGAAAAAGTAATCAAAACGAAAAGCACTCGAGGTTCAATGGAGCGGCTCCACCAGAGGCGACCCTCGTATATACATACATAAACTCATTTCCCCTGGAACTTTCATCGATTCCTTCCTTCCTTACATTTGGAAATTTTTCAGTAGAAACTCAATAAATCCGCAATAAAAATCGTTCTAATCCAACCAAATCCAAGCCGACAACAATACAAGAAATACAATAACCAAAGTATTTATAAAGAGGCGAGCAACAATAATAAACAGAAACACACACGTGAATGAACAATGTGTGCGGAAAATATCAGCTCGTTTTCCTTCCACTCAACTCATAAATATTTTTATTCGAAAAAAAAAAAGCTCAGGACCCAGGACCAGACCAGGGGCCCTGGTGCATTTTCAGCAGCTGCTCAGGAAAAGGCTCGTTCTTTACACACATACATACGTGAGATCAAGTCCCAAAAATAGATTTAATTTACTAGGACACGGTTTATTTCCACATAAATAATCTAGTGCACGACATACGTTCTTTGTTACATGAGCTGAGCGATGGATGAGCCATGGGCCAAAAATTGGATGAAAAAATAAGCAGAGACCTTTACTTTGTTGTAACACACCGTATTTTCGGTTATAGCGCGGACCTTAATTCGGTACTACAATCTTTGAAAGACTTTAACTTAAATAATTATTTTAACTTAAAACTAATATTACCCAGAAGATATTTAAACTATTCGTGGGTCGTGGTACTAAAACTGGGTGGAGGTGGAGGTGGGTTACAAAAAAAAAGAATGTGCCACAATTCCAAAATTACGGTTTTATTTTTATTTTCGAATCCAGAAAACTATAAAACCGTTCATCCAGTTTTGTCTGGAAACGCGATAAAATTTCTGTCTAGGAAAATGAAACAGGAAAAACGAAACACTTTTTTTATGCTATTGTCTTGTATCTGGTATCACTGAACTAACAAACATGCGACCATGCGAGCAATGTAAAAAGTTTCTAGAAAAAGACAAGAAAACGTGCTTGATGATGAGTTCCAGCATGTTCTGTTGTGACCGTAAAAACGCAACAGCTCCGTAATACGACTTAAAACAATGTTTGTTCAGGTTCAGGTATTACAGAGCAAAGATCTTGTAGCAAGTAGCGAGAGATGTGGGAATGAAAAGAATAAAAATTTAATCAGCAACAAAACAGAGCAGACGGACAAGAAAACGGTTAGATTAACAAGGTAAGGCTAAGACTTCAAAGACTGGGACTGACTATGAACTTTTCCAGTTCCAGTGAACCAGTGGAATACTGGAAAATAGATACGTATTTTACCATATGCCATGGCCATGTCAAGTCATGGTTTCATGGACATTAGGTTTGATGGCTTACCCAACCTGATGAGTGATGGCAGGTGCCTAATTAATTTAGTTATTTTCACTGCTTGCACTTTTATCAGCGATTTCAACCTTTTTTTCTCTGCTGCAAATTACCTATGACCCCACTTCACCCTTAAAATTTAGTGTTGCTAATTTAATATCAAATTGCACTCAAACTTTTATTCCCTTTTGTAAACTGAAACGAGCATAAATTTTTAAAAGTATTTTTTTTATGAATGATGTCTTCAACGAGGCTGTTTTGTATTACATAACATAAGAGAAATGAAATTTGTGACTTTATTTTTTTTATGAGGGCTTCCATGAACTTTATGAATTATGCTGAACCACAACCACCCCCATGAAAATAAATGCTGTCTCTGGTGAATTTATTATAGCGCGCATTAATAAATTAGCAAATTATGTGCATATTTCCATGTTGTGTAGATATATTTTTAAAGTATTTTTTTTACATGGACAACTTCAGCTTGGCCGACTTTGCTATTCCATCTGGTTCGCCTCTTCCAGAGTAATGTGCCGCAAATACACCACCAAATAACAACTGACATTTTGTAACTTATGAAAAAATGATAAACCCACAACCACTTAAACAAAGTATCATCAACTTTGTCACTGTCGATGTCGCCGACAGTATCGCCACCACATCAGAAATGTTGTAGACAAGATAACAACAGAAAAACGAGAACTCTGGATAAAATGAAGAAAGATGCGCGTTCCCAGTCCCCAGAGTCACTGAGTCACTCACTCAGTCGGTCTCGATGTCGATGTATTATTCAGGCACGTGCTGTGTCGACCACAAAACTTGGAAACATTTGAAAAAATATTGTCTTGCTGAATCTAAAGAAAAACGCTAAGAGACTAAGACAGATTAATGCAGTGATGAGTTTTACTATGATAAGAAAAAGCCGAAGAAATTCGACTTCAAGGTAAACTCTGATTGTCTTCACTTTTGCCCATGATCCACTAAACTTCTTATCAGAGATGGATTTCATTACTGAAAATTTTAGCGTTTCAAAGCTAAGGTTAAATCGTGAAAGCCAATTAATTACAACCAAAATAAGTTTTTTTTTCTTCTTCTGAAATAAAATAAATATAAAAATGTTCTTGGCTAGAGCACGTTCTACTTTTAGTTCATAATCATAATCATAATCTATCTACTCTACTTAGTTTTAGTTGCATGAGTCAGCAGAAAGACAAAAAGGAATTATTTATTATTGCAATTGATTCTCTTTTTCTGATAAAATATTTCCTGCCCTACTTTACTCTACTCCATTAGAACTGTCAAAAGAAAAGGAGATTTTTTGCTCGTCTCCTTTTATTATTATCATCATCAGCATCATCTTCGAATAAATATCTTTCTCATTCTGGCAATGGCAATAAAGAAAAAACGAACTCATAACGTAACAACATAATCAAGATTTTTTTCTCAAGAAACTCCGTTCAAAGAAAGTTGCGTCTTTCCTTTATCAGCTCATCAAAGAAAGAAGCAGCATCTCCTCTCAACTCTCCACTCTTTTTACTTTTTTTGTTCCGTCCTCCGCATCTCATTTTCCATTTTCCTTTTCATCATTTTCATCATCATTGTGAGTTGCAAAAAATATCCATGCTTATAAAAATTTTACAAATTCGCACATTTTTATGTACCAATTCTGATTTGCTTTGGTTGGCAAAAACTAAAAACTTTTTTTTATTTCATTCAACAACTAATAAGAAAATCGACAAAATCTTTTCTAAATTGGAGATACTATATCATAAAATTATTTGCCCAAACTTCTCAATTCTCGAGTGGCTTAATGGACAGTATTAATGTCACATTGTAAATAATTTTAATGGCTACGTTATCAAAATAATGCATTAAATTTCCTATTTTAAGTAAAAAATGTAAAAGCTTTTTGAAAATAAAATAAAATAAATCTTTTCATTTCATCTCATACAATAAAATTTATTTACTTAAAACACCGGAAACTGTAAAGTAAAGAATGCTAATTAATTAAAATCAAATAATTCTGGACTTCTCTAAGAAAAAACATTTTTATTCCGATCAAAAAGATTTAATTGTTGACTTTACTCCGCCCAACCAACGAAACTGTTCACAATGAATTAAATAAATAAACTTTTTTTTTAACATGAGGTGACTGAGCTACTTCTCTTTTCTCTAAGAAAAAACATTTTTATTCCGATCAAAAAGATTTAATTGTTGACTTTACTCCGCCCAACCAACGAAACTGTTCACAATGAATTAAATAAATAAACCATTTTTTTTAGCATGAGGTGACTGAGCACGAATTTTTCCTACATACACAAAAAAATTACCAGGAAATGGGTAATTTGTCAGACAGAGCAATTTTGTCGAGAATTTTTTTTAGACCAGGGGATTTTTGAGTTTACTCAACGATGCAGAACAAGCAGATTACCAAATGCACATGACGATCATAATGATGATGATGACGACGACGATGAGCATGAACAAGAGCAGTTTAATGAGCAAGATAATTATTACCACATTATGTAATTAAAATCAAATTACCCATGTTATAGAATATAATAACAGTCCATAATTCAAAGTAAAGTCGAAGCAGACAGACACGTTCGTTTGATCGAAGACAGTCTTGAAGATACATACGTAATGTTATAAAGGGCGCAGGGAGCATTTTTATGGTTATAATTTATAACTAATAATTATTATTAATTACACAGAGCAGTGCAGATGACTGATTAAATATACATTAAAAATATTTTTTGCAAAAAAAAAAAATTGCAACGCGACACTGAGTGACTAAGACTAAAGCAAAAACTCAGGGACAATTTTTTTTCACGGGAAAGAATCGAAATTCGAAACAAAATGCACACTATTCAAGAGCAGAGCAAAAAAATGTGCGAAAAATTAACTCGAGTGAGTCTCGTTGTTACATACCTGTTTCAGTTTCGTCTTATTTCCTCTGCCCACCGTAAAAGTTCTTTTGAGGTTCCTAGCGAATATCTCAGAGAAAGATTCCGAGCTCGTGGTGCTCGTCCTGCTGGTGCTGCTCCCGTAGCTCGCCCTGTTCGGGGCATCCTTAGACTTGGAAGTGGAAACAACCGCACCACCACCACCACCGTTTCCATCAACATTCTCATCCACATCCACCTCCACCTGCCACCCGTTTATTTCCCCGTGTTGACCGCTAATAACACCTTTTAGTCTTGGAGACGAAGACGAAGTGGGCGCAGGCGAGCCAATAATTCTCCTGTCAAGATGCTGCTGCTCCTGATGCTTCCTCTTAGATTTTCTTGGCTCGTTCGAGTCATTACCACCGTGACCAGTTTTCTTGCTCGCGGTAATGAATAATGATTGCTCATTTTCCAACTCATTGTTCTCCCGAGAAGCTTCCGCATTTACATTTTCCTCACTCACCGTGCCTCTTCTCCTGGCTCTGCTGGAACAAGGTGACTTGCCAGCTTCTGGCGGTGGTGGTGGGGGAAGAAAACCGTGACGAAGAAGATGCGTCTCTCCGTCTTCCTTGACTTTCTCTCTTTCTCCATAACTTTCTCCTGTGATGTTCCCAGCGGAGCCGAAAGCAAATTTGTTCTTGCCACTACTATCACATGCTTTATTTGCTTTTCCATGATGATTATTATGAGTGGCATCGGAGCTTTTGTCCAGTGTCCCATTAAACTCACTCCCACTGCTCACACTCCCAATGTTCTCGTACGTGTTCACAACCTTCAATGAGGTCGAGGGTGAGGAGGCTGAGTCGAACCGGAACATGCCCAGTCCCAGATCTGAGGCAATACTAGCGACGAGATTCTCTTCGTGATTATCGTCGTCATCATCCTCATCGTCATTGGTGGCGCTCACGTAGAACACTGAGGACGGTCCAGTGGTACCATCGCCATTTAAGGTGTTCCGCTGTGACATCGAGTCACGGATCTCCTTAATAATCTGCAAAAATGATAGTTTCCGTTTTGACACTTTCCCTCTCACCCTCACCACAACCTCGGAGGAGGAAACTGAAGAACAAGAAGATGCGTCTCCTCCGTTTTTAGCGATCTCCTCCAAACCCTCCCCCACCCCCACCTCCACCTCCTCTTTGACATCGTTTGACTCCATTTTTAGCTTAGCTTCTAAAATTTTCTTCTGCTTGTTTCAACTTTAAAGCGCGGTGCAATTAACTAGCGAGCGAATGGCGATGAGTCATAATACAGAAACATTTTTTACCATGCTTTAACTTTAATTTAGTTTAATTAAACACAGCACAATTTAACACATTTAACAGTAGATTTTAAAGCTTTATCGTATCATACATATCATCACTTAATTAGCACTTCAATACTTAATTAGCAGTCGGCAGGGATTTTGAATTTTAAGAAGCAAAATAAAAAAATTCAAAAAATTCGCTCGCATTTGAATTTAATTACTTAATTAATTTATCCATTTTAATTTTCATTGAGCCCTGAACCGAGCTCTAGCTTCTAGCTCTTGATGTCAGCCGCTCCAGTTCCCACGAAAATTACGCACCACTGCAAATGTCTCGTAACGGTAACGCAACTCGTTAATTTTCCTAAATGGCCCAGGTATTTGCCATAAGTATTTAAGAGACGTCACTTAAATAATGGACGTTAGCTCAAATGATGCTGAATGGAAGCTTCTGGCTGGAGGATCTCTGGAGACTCGATTCCTCGTACTGGGACGAGACGACAGTTTGAAGTATTTATGGGAACTGAACTTTCCAAGAACACATTTTTAGTGGTAGCAGGTAGCAGAGGCAAGGTAAATAAAAGAAAGTTGGCAAAACTTCAGTAAATGTCAATCAAGACGTATTTTAATGGCTCTACGGCGTTCCATCTTCGAATTCGTTTTGTTTGCTTTAGTTGGGGTAATAAACATTAGCCAATATAAATAAACAACTCGTTTCCAGAACTCGAGTTTTTCTCAGCTCAGGTTTTCTTTTGCAAAAAATTTATCTGGGAACGTGGAGAGTCTGAGATAAACGTAGTTAAGGCAAGGTAAGACAAGAATATTTTTGTGGAACGTGAGAAATTCCAGAGACAAATGTTGTACGTACAATATTGGAATGTATTGGAAATAAGAAAAAGTTTGGCCATTCCAAGAGGAAGCAGAAGAAATTGTTAAACACATGAAAATAGAGTAATACGTATGTACCTAGCACACACAATCTGGAATTCATTAGGGATCGAAGGACGCGTTTTTCTAGAGACAAAGAAAAAACCTGAGTGAGACGGAGACCACACACGAAGAAAAATTAGGAAACTAATGCAATAATCAATGCAATGATCATTGAAAAAAACTTTTTTCTTTCTCTGCCTATTTAAAGTGTCCCAACTACTGGAAAAAACTGCTGGAAAGAGTTAACGTAATAATAAAAAAGGCTCACGTTTACAGTTTACACACATACGTACTACAATAATATAGAAAACGACATGAACATGACATGACCTAACTAACTTCAACTTGACCATACCAATACGAAAAGGAAAAAATGGTAATTTCATTTATTCTACACAAGACAACACAATAAAAAATCAGCCATAGCCATGCCATGGTGGGAAAACTCGGGTGTCGAGTTAACTAACTTAGGAGAAGAATCTTATTAGGAAAGGGGGAAACTTTGCTCCATAAAATCTTATAACATAATTCTATTTTATCATACTTTTTTCTCTGGTCTGTCCAGCCATGGACAAATCCGCTTGAGCAAACAAAAGAAAAAACGGACTGAGATAGTATTGCCATTGTTAGTCATTTGATTGCGCACATGCGTGAATGTGAGTGAATCCCGTGCTACCGCTACCATTTCTAACCGTGTAACTCCAAAACACTGAATGTTTAACGGTTACATATTTTTAACTGCACTGACTGACACTGACCGAGGACATTTTCTTCCGGATTTGTGTCTGCCTGCACTTTTTTATTACCGCTCCGTCGCGCACATTTTCGTAATTCGGCCGCTCTTTCAAGCTGGAGCTTTTCTTTGGAATTTATTGGAATTTATTATTTCAGTATCACAATCTCAATACAAGTAAAAATCTCGAATCTCGAGTTAAGTGTAAGAAGCAAGGGGAAGACAGTCTCAGTGTAAAAGGGCTCCTCTGACTGCGATAATTTATTTAATGTGACACCAAAAAAGGAAACGTACGCGGAGTTTCCACCGCCTGTCCCAATGATTTGCACAGTCACAGTTAACTTGCACTTTAAAATAATGGGCCACCAAAGGCCACTCAAGTCAAGTCAAGTCATGACATGTCAAAGTGAAGGCAATCACAGCACAAACACAACTAACAATAACAGCAAGATAAATAAATTTTTAGCTTTTTCTTGCAAAATTTCAATAAATCTCAATTTATTTTTCAAAATGAAGCACGTGGAAATTATGTGCATTATTACGAAGCACACTGTAACTTGATTGATTTGAAGCTTTCCATAATAAATATTTACAAGAATCAAATTGATTTTTCTCCACTCAGTTTCAATTTCAACTCGATTTAATTAACAATGAGAATCTTGGTTTGTTTCAATGAAATTCTTTCCTTTTCTGTCGTCTCGTATAAAAGCCCTAATCAATCAGAATGCGATGTGAAGCGCAGTCAACTATTTAACAAACACAAATAATAGAGCAATTATCATGATTATTCATGATGATGGACTCATTGTCGCGTCCACGACGTTGTGTTGTGTCCACTAGTATTAACGTCAACTCATTAAATTCAATTCAATTGAAAAAATGCAAGCTGCATAATAAAAGTTGACATAGTTGACAATATAATATATAATTAGAATTTATTGTCAACTCGTCAGTTTTGAATGTGGGGCGTTTTTTCTTTTTCTTCATTCAAATATGCATAGGATTATTTATGATAATCTTAAGAACATCCTGTGTAATGTCATGCGCCTCTCTTTCTGCTGATGTAATTTCCTCTCGATTTTATTTTTATTTTTTCACTTTCAAGTCACACAACAGCCACATTTTTTCCTTTGTTCAGTCAGATCAGGTATTTAACCTTTGCACTTTCAATTGAATGTTTGACTTTGCAAATATTATATAAAACATTTTAGCACAAGTTCAGTTTATTTATAATATGTAATTAATAATAATGACCGAGTTGATTGAAGCTTGTTTGACTTTGACAC
>VYYJ01001089.1:0-36722 GCA_021029165.1 Cyphoderus albinus | reverse complement strand
TAAACACCATTACCAAAACTCCTTCTCAAAAAAAGTTTGTTGAGTCAAATCACATTTTTCAAAGCAGGCCACTTCCAGTTCCATTTTAATTAATTTGATTTGCCTGTCCCAAACTCGAAAAAATCCGTCGCCTTTTTCAGAAAACATGTGAATGAGCCATAGATGTTAATTTTTAATTATGGGTACTTCAAAGTTAAATGAAATGATATAGGCACAAATAAATAACATGAAAATGAACAGAGACGCACCTTTTTAGAGTATTTTTTTCTTCTTTTTCATTTTCTTTAATTTTTTTCTTTATTTCCGGTCACATTTCAATAAACCGTCATTTATTTATTGATATTACGTAGATTTCAACATTTTTTCACTTCATTATTATTTTTTCATTATTTATATCACACTGACTGCAAAAAGGCGAAAAACAACATACAACAATTAATAATTAAATTGATTAATAATTACAGTTACACATGACATAACATTGAATAACAAGACAGGTAAAGATAATTTAGGTGATTTATTTAATTATTATGATTTTTCAAAAAAATCGTAATTTAAAGCGAGTTCAAAAGTTGAAGTTTGAAGATTTGAGTTTTCAATGTGTTTATAAACTCTTCATTTAAAAGTCACCATCATCAAAAAGAAACAAAAACAAATTTAATTCATAATAATAATAATTAAAAATAAGAACAATCAGTATAATTATGTAGTGAATGAATGACATTAATATTTTAAATTATAAAACAAATTTTCCTTTCTATACAAAAACAATTAAGCGCGTGTTGATTTTTAATAACAATCATACTAAATTGAAATTAAAAGCATAATTGATAATTATAATTAATTATAATAAGATGCTTTAAAATTAAATGTATATGTGTATGTACGTATATATTTTCAGTTTTGAATTAATTAATTAATTCATAATTTTTTATTATCATAATGAACAATAAAATCGTGCTTTATTTCTTGAAAGAAAAGATAAAGTTAATTAAAACTAANTTTCTTGAAAGAAAAGATAAAGTTAATTAAAACTAAATATAATTCAATATAATTAGCTAAACAATAATTAATGTGGATATCATTCTCGAAGAAAAAAATCATCACAGTCTCATCTCATGAATCAAACAATTTAATTAACAGCACAAGTAATTAAACCATGCAATTATTTAAACATTCCATTTTAAAACTCAGTAACTTGCCCATTTCATTATTTGGAGACTTAATTGATTTAAGTTAACTAATTAAGTCTTTATCATTCTGTAGCATTGCCTTTCTCATTTTTTATTCAACTTTCACCCATTTGATTGACCTGACTGAAAGATAACTAATTAAAGGTTTAATTAAGGGAACAAAGAAAAACTTTACACATATAATTAATTAAATTAATGAATTTATTTAACCGTTTAATCTGCTAATTAACATTTAACGGTCGTTATGTACGTATGTGTTTTGTATAACTCATTCATTAAATTATTGTTTTAAATTATTCATTAATTAGCTGTACCATCGGCAATAATACAATGAATACAATTATCATTAATTAATTGTCATTTAATCAACAATAATTAACTAAATTGATTATTAATAGTATACTTAGAAATACACTTGATTTCACGTTTTGTTTTTTTCTTCTTCTTCGTGCACACATTCTTTGACATGACAAGAGGCATTTTATTTTGTTACTTAGTTACAATTAATTAATTACTTTATTACATAATATGATTTTATTAGCCACAACTAGAATATGATTTAATTCCTGTAATTAATTAATTAATTAATATATTTATCGGTAGTTTTGTATTATAATGTACTACTATTGTTTTTTAGTCGGTTCAATTAATTTTATTTAATTAATTTAATTATAAATGTTTAATGAGCACTCTGCTGAAAACCACGAACAAACGAACGAACGAACGATTTCTTGACATTTACCGTTAAATACCGTTACTTTTACAGTTTAAAACGGTTATTTACCAAAATACACATTTTATCTTTTAATTAGTTTGTTCTTTACCAATTAATTGACACCACCATTTAAATAGACGTTAGTTAATTAATTTTATTTTGCTTCAGTTTCACTTTTTCTTTTACTTTACCCTCCAATTTTTGGTTACATTTCCATTTACTATAAAAATCATTTTTTAGAACTTTTTTTGATCCTGCGAATCACAACGGGCATCTTTAAATTTAATTTAATTATAAGTTTAATGCATCTCATTAAAACACGTATTCATTTTCAAAGTTTGCAATTTATATTTTGTTTAGCTAACATTATTCTAACTGTTTAATTAACTTATTTATAAGTATATTGATTTTAATAAGAGCGAGCAGTATGTGGGAAAATTCGTCCAAAGTTCATTATCTTAACCATCTTAAGCCACCATAATTAAACGCCCGCCGCATTAAACAATTCAATTAGGTTTTGGCATTCCTCAATTAATTAAATGCAATTAGGCATGTTTAATTAATTTATTAAAGCTGGTTAGGTGGTTTATATCATATCTATTAATTTTTTTGTAACTGATGAAAGCTGCTTGGCTAAATTTCAGCAAGTGATTATAATTAATTAGTTATCTACATAATTGTAATAATCATAATCATAATCATAAGTAGTTAGCTAACCAACTTCACTAACAGTTTTTCACTCCATTAATTAATTGCTACATAATTAACATGATGGCAAGTACGAAAGTAGGTTTCAGGCTTTGAATTGCTTAATTGGATAATTAATAAACAACTAGCGGCATTAAGAGGCTAATTAATTAATTATTAACATAATTAGTTAGCCAGTGAATGACATGAAAGCACTACAAAAATTGGGACAACTTTTTACGGAAATTGTGAACGACCAGACCTGATATAATCAACATCTTAATTAATCGAGTATTTTAATCAAGCTAATTAATTAATTAACCTTTTTTGCCTTTCTCACTTTGCTACACAGTCTAAGCCCTACATTTTTCTCTCCTAGAATCAAACAATGACAAAATGACTGGATGACACAGCAATCAGTTCAAAACTCTTTTTTACATCTCGAAATCTTCGTTTGATACCGGTAATAAATGTAATACCGGTAATAATTAATTAATTAGTTTAGGGTTGATTTAATTAAGGTAATTATTGTTTTCAGTTTACACGTATCCTTTTCATGTTTTGCATTGCGGAATTTTTTAAAAGGATTTTTGCAATAATTAAATCTGCGATTGGCAAGCCCGTTTCTGTTTGCTGGATGCATTTTTGTTTAAATTGACCTAATTAACTTTAGTTGACACACTCCAGAAATTAATTAGCGAGGGAAGTTAGTAAATTAATACAAAAAATAAAACAAACACATTTTTTAACGGAGATTCACATAGCTCGCTATACAAAGACTCATTAGGTAATTAACTTTCACTTTTCTTTCTTCTGCTTCTACTTTAATTAATTAAATGTAAATGTTTTTGTATCTTCTCAAGCCTTTCTCTTTGGAAGCTGACTTTTTCCATTTTCAGTTTCACCAACAAAATCCGTTCTGAGGTTTCATGGTTCAATTTTTAACTATTTAACAGTTCATTATTTTAATTACAGCTTTTCCTCTGATTCTCGTTAATTTTAAGAGGTAACTTATTAATATTTAAACGCCACAATGTGTTAGGCAAATATTGTTTTGTTGTTAAAACATTTGTCTACTTTAATTACAATTAAACTTCTATTTAACATTTTCCAATGGTGCGGCAGCATTAGTGAATAAGGTTTTAATGATCTAAAGTCTTTAAAGATAATTAGTTAATTACTAGTAATATTTTTGCAGGCAGTATGACAGTTTTCTTTTAGATCAGTCGTTAAATAGCATTATTATTATTATTTTCATTAATTGTAATTACAATCTTAGTTTATTCAATTAATGATGCATAGCCAGCTGACAATCAATCATAATTCGCATTTTGACATTCTCTTGATTAATCTTAATTGAATTTTTCCATTAATTTTATAACGGTTAATTTTGAGGTAATAATATAATGCTTAAATAATTTAATATTTACTGAGTTCATTAAATTTTTTAAATGATGTATTAATTTAATGATGATTTGTTGAAGCCCGTATTTATTTTAGCCACACAGTTTTTTAATTAAGATTGATTTAAAAAGAAGTCATTTTAATTTTAAATTAATCGCCGCGTTCGCCGTTTTTTAAAAATCTCTTTGCTCTTTTTCAAACTAAATTCGTCGACCGGAAACTGCAAACTTTGAAAATAAATAATTAATTCATTCATTGAGTGATTAATCAGTTAATTAAAAAATACTTTTCTCTCCTGGCTCAACTTCACTTTTCCTGTGCATGCAAACACGTAGGTGTAATCAAAAGCAGTCTTTTCACGTTTCTGTTACAAACCGTTACAAGCCTTACATTTTAATTTTAATTGGACTTGACCTTTGACCTTGATCACGTCCAGCGTGAGTAAATTAATAAAATGTTTTTATGAAGCCAAAAAATACATTTACATACATATGTATAATTAATTACAAATTAATTATTCATACATAACATACAAAGAAAGATCTAGAGATAATTAATTAATTAATTAATGCAGACTAGTTTGAGTTTCTTGATAATTATTATAATATGAAGGTGGATTATTAATTAATTGTAATTATCTTAACGTAAACGTGAGGTGTCTGAAAATAAAATGAACCACAGAGAATAAATGACAAACATTTGAAATTTTCTTATTAAAATCTTACTTTAATTTAATTACTGAGTAAAGAATGAAGGATAAAGTGAAATTGGTGACAATTAAAATTAATTAACATTTTATTTTACTTTAGTTTTAGGTAAATAGTAGAGTTCTTTCTTAGGTGTCCTTTTTTGGTTTCAATTTATATAATTGCTTAATTAATTAATTAACTAAACATTTTCGAGGTACTTTGAAAATCTTTTCTTTTCATGAATATTGTTCAATTATTTTAATTGGATTTAATTATAATTGGGGTGTTTAACTTTAAAAAAATCAGGTATGTCATCTGAAAGCGAACTGTTTACGTAAGTATCAAAAATTGCTGATCATGATGGTAAAATGTTGAACTACAATATAACTTTAATTTTAATAACAGGCAGTTTAAGGGTAATAAACTTAATTATTGATTTATTTTAATGAAACATTAAACTTCAACTCGCATTAACACACTAGTCTAGCCAGGGTTTAAAGAATCTTGTAGTTAAACTTCATCGTCACCTACCGTGAACATTCTCTTTCCGGCGTTTATTAATTGCAAGATGTGCATATAATTAGTAAGAGAAAGAGAAGGAAAATTAATTAATTAATTAAAGCATCGTTATTATTTGGCCCCTCCAAGAATTAAACTAGACATTTTCCAACATTTTTTTCTGACTCGCTTCATTTTCATTTTTCTAACTTTAATTGACTTTTTTAATATCCATCCCTATTTAATAAGCTTTTTCTCTCTACTTTCACTTTTTCATCTTATCTTCTTTTTATTGCCACTTAATTAATTAATTAACGAAATAGGAAATACAATACATTATAACAATTAATTATTTAATTTCTGTCTTATCTTTTAATTACGATTAAAATTACAATTAACAAAGAAAATGTTGCTCTCTTTTATTTTTGAAGCAATTTCATTCAATATGTAACTAAAAACAGTTAAATTAATTTATTAAATTATTTAATTAAAGCAAGATTAATTAGAGATCTCTATCCAAATCCATTTTTCATTCTCGTTTCATTCATTTTCTGCACAAAAAATATCCAGGACCTTTTAAACCTAGATCTCCATTAAATTTAACCATTGCCGTTTACCATTTTAAATACCGTTACCAAAATTCCTTCTCAAAAAAGTTTGTTCAGTCAAATCACATTTTTCAAAGCAGGTCACTTCCAGTTCCATTTTAACTTTTATTTGCCTGTTCCAAACTCGAAAAAATCCGTCGCCTTTTTTAGAAAAAAATCTGGCATTTTTCTTTTCAGGTACATTTTCTGTTCCATTCATTTCATTGTCGGTCTGTTAACTGTTAATTAAGTTTTAATTTGAGTTTTAGCAAAATCTTTGTCCATTTCATATCAATTCGTTTCTTCAAGCTACATAGCTATTTTTTTTGCAGATTTTTCCAGTATTTTTGAAAGGCCACTCTAAAAACAATCTGGTCTTATCAAAAAGGACTCTAATTTGAAGTTAATTTAATGACGTTCGTTCTTCATTCATTATTTTGGTTTATAGTAGGTATTTAATTGAATATTAATAGCAATAATTAATTAATTGCAATTATCTTTTCACAACTAATTAGCTATTCCTTGATGAGCAGTCTCCATTCAATTCAATCAATGACTTGCTTATTTTTCTCCAACTTTCAATTAACCTTAATTAAAGTGAACCTCGGTTAAACTAAATAAACCTTTTCTCTCTTTCAACAAAATACACAACAGCTTTAATTTTAATTGTGGTATAATATAATCAACTTTTTAACTATGTATTCAATTATATTTAATTACATATCACACTTTCCTTCCTTTTTAACGTCTCATTTAATTTTTATGTCAATTACTTAATTTTATTTAGGTTGTTTTATGGCGACATGGGAGTTTTCTACGTACATAATTACATACGTACAACAACGTCATAATCATAGCGTATTTAATTTTTAAATGCTCGGTTAAAATGTAAAGACACAAACAAAAGAATCTGCGACACTCGCTTCACGCAATACAACGCAACGCAACCATTTTACTTTTCTCAACACGAAGAGAAAGTGAAGACAGAAAAAAAATGAAGCCTTAAATGAATTGTAACTAATTAAATTGATGTGCAGGTACATTTACCTTACCTTCCATACATAATTAAAATGAATGAATTATTTCTTTGATTAAGTTAACGCTCTACATTTTACATTTTCCACTATTTAATTAAATATTCTTATCACAATTTGAAGCCAGCTCCTCCTGCGCCTCTACCACCCCCACCGCCACCTCCACCGTTGTCACCGTTGCTGCCACCTCCGGAACCTGCGCCTCCCTCCGTTCCACCTGCGGAGCTGCCGTTTCCTGAGGGCGGTCCGGCGCCTTTGGGAAAATGCGTTTTTTCGTGAGCTTTGAGAATCGTGCTTCTGGAGAAAGTTTTTCCTGCAAAGGCCACAGCGAAACGGTCGCTCTCCAGTGTGCACCCTCGCGTGGTCCTTCATGTGGTGCCTGAGCTTGAACGCCTTGCCGCAGAACTCGCACTTGAAGGGCCGCTCGCCCGTGTGGATAGGCAGGTGCTGGATGAGTTGAGACACTTCGGGAAACGGCTTGCCGCAGAATTTGCACACAATCGAGGACTGCTGCTGCCGCTCAGAGGTGGACGTTGACGAGGAGGAGGATCCACCGCCACCGCCACCTCCTCCAGGTTCGTGTATACCACCTACTGTTGGCCCACTGCCACCTCCCCCTGGATGGTGACCGGGATGATGACCTTGGTGAGCGGGGTGTGGATTGGTGATTCTCCAGAGGACCACCGTGACGATCACGATCGCCTCTGTCGCGATCACCTCCACCTCTGTCATCGTTGCTGTTCTGCTGACTAAGCTTGACGAGATTGTGAGCTGTCTCGATAACCGGCGAGCTGGGTCTGTCTCCAGGTGGAACTCCACCACCTCCTCCTCCAGCTCCCCCGGGTCCAGCACCTGAATTTGCATACAGAGCTGAGTACACCGTCGGATGCAAAATCATGATGTGCCTGGAAAGGCTCGACTGCGACGGAAAATTCGTGGAGCAGTATGGGCAACAATAGCGAAGGCATAGAACTGCCGGGTCCTGAAAAAATCAAAAAGAATTTTTTTATTGTGGTCGGGTCTATAATTAAAAACTTTTTAATTGCTAATTTGGATTATTCACCTGTTCCATATGAGATGCACCCTGAATGAGATTGATTCCGCTGGTACTGCTGCTTCGCGAGCTGGCGAGGTCCAGCGAGTTGCGGGACTGCGGCTGTCTCACCCCGTCCTCGTCTTCATCGTCCTCATCGCTCATCGCATCGTTCATGTTGATTGGTCCACCTCCACCTGCACCTGCACTGCCACCTCGTTCCCTCGAGTCTCTCCGGCTGCCACCCCTGGACAAATCCTCAAACTCCGGTTCGTCCTCCACCTCGTCCCGTTCGTCTACGAAGGGGTCATCACCTCTTCCACCAGAGTGACCTCCGCTGCTCTGCGCCGAGAGTTTCCTCAGATTCTGAGGGTGATGCTGAGGTGGATGAGGGTGTGGGTGTGGATGATGGGCGGGGTGGTTATGGTGGTGGTGATGATGATGGGGGTGTAGATGTTGATTGTGGGTGGCGTGGTACGGGTGTGATGGAGGGTGGGAGGTAGGCGGTGGACTGGGAGGTCTACTACCAACGCCACCACCTCCACCTCCAGGAATGTCTCCACCATACTTTGGAGACGATGAGGTGGATCTTTGATGAGAATGGGGATGATGAGGGTGGATCAAATCTGTGGGCGAGCTGGTTCGCGACATTCTTAACCCATGGTACGAATTCTCCTCTGCGAGAGGGTCCCTCCTTAATGAAGCGGGAGGTGGAGACTCCGGAGGTGGCGATGGCGTCGAGGTCCTTGATGGACTGGAGTCCTCTTTCTTCAGGGCCAGTGGCTGGTCCATGATCCAGCTCTGTGCCGGTCCGCTTCCAGGAGGCACCACAGGACTGGAGGGGCTCGAGCCGCTGCTGCCACCGCTGGAGTGACGATGGTACGCCACCGGACCACCAACACTTCCATGATGACTCCCGCCATATCGTCCTCCTCCTCCCCCACCTCCATGTTCATGATTGTGTCCATGATGTCCATGAGGTGGGAAACTGTGGTGGTGATGCTGCTGCTCCAGGATGCGCGCCTTCTTCGAGTAGACGGAGGTGGTATTCGCAGAATTGGCGTTAGTGAGAGATCCGCCACCTCCACTTCTAACAACATCCCCTCCACCTCCACCGCCTCTTCCTCCTCCTCCACTACTGCTGAGGCTGAGGTTCAGGTGGTCCTGGGGTGATGACTGGTGAGAATGAGGGTTGATTAGATTAGAAGGTGAGGTAGCACGTGAGTTTGAGATCGTCCTCATTCCACCTCCAGGACTCTGTCTTCCCCCTCCCACTCCACCTCCAAGCACAGTTTCGAACGGGCTCGACGCCCTGGAGGATCTCGCAGACGACGACGCTTTGCGCTTCATCGAGTTCATCGAGCTCGTCGTCGTCATCGTCGTTACGGTGTGCGAGTTCTGCGCCGAACAGAGTCCCAGTATTTGAAGACTTTCGGCGGTTTTCAGGAGGCTCGTCATCTCTTCCGGGAGCACGTTCACTTCCCCCCTGAGACAAAAGAAAATGAAAAATTCAAAAGTAGGTCAAACAGCTTTCACAAAGCCGGCTTCCTACTAGAGAAACATGTGGGAGAAAAGCAAAGAAAAAGCCGACCGCCCCTAAACCTTATTAGAGATTGAATGAAAGGGCATGATCAGCCGTTCGCTCGTACCCAAATTAAAGAGAAAGAGAGGAGAAAGCCCTTAGAGAAAGTGGACTCATCTTGCCGGTGGTGAAAGTACCCTAAAAAGTCCTTATAGTCCTATAAGACCGAGGAAGGTGCATTGCCCCTACATACCAACTTTTCAGCATCGGTGGAGAAAGTGAGTGAAAGAATTATCATCGTGATCATCAATTTTCTCCAACTTTCTCCGTGAGAGAAAGGAATTGGAATAAAATGAAAACGTGTCTGTGTGTGTCTGTGCTGTTCCGAAGAAAGAAAGCTCCACTTCAACTTCCTCCAACTTCCAACCTTTCACCAGGCAGGCACTGGCACAGGAGACTGAAAGACCAGCCCACAGAACATGTACAATAAATGCACACTTTCTCCGTGCTTGTCTCCAACCGGCTTTTTTTCCGGGCCGCACCGAACACGCGCTCGTGAAAGTGGAGCCAGGTGACTGTCTCCAGAGCAGCCTACGTTTAAATCGAACTAAAGGTACCTACACCAAAGCTGTACGCTGCTCTTCATTTGCATATTCATGAATTGATTAGAGTTAAGCGGCCGGTATTTTCACCCTTCCACTCCACTCGAAAATGACGTGTGTATTGTTTGTGCTTTATAATGCTCAGCTTGCTGCAATTTTATACCGCACTCGCTAAAAAATATTTTTACTTTCTCATTAAAATCGTGCATACGTAGGTTGACAATTGAATATGATATGAGTGAGCGTAACTTTACCTACTTTCACTAGTCTAGAATTTTCCACTCGATTTATTCTCCCTGTCATATATTTTTCCTCTATGGTATAATAATCATGTCACGTCATATCACGTCATGTCATGTCATGCACAGTTCCCTCACTCACATAACATCGCACCATGACCAAACCGCGTATCGAGTCGAAATCGAGCGAAATGAAATTATTAATTAAATCATTTTATTATTAACATTCATTAAGTATGAAAGAGTAAAAAATCCAGAGAGTCGCTCGCCTCATGATATAAAATAAAATCAATTTAAGATGTGTTAATTTATAGCTGAGTTAAACCAGGTTTAAAAAGCTTTCGCTTCGCACATAAATTACTTAAACAATGAAGAATGGCGACATGACACACATTTCTATTTTATTTTCTGCATGGGAAAAAAAATGGAATGAAAAACGTGCCTGGAGCTTTAGAGAAAGAAAGTTTCACTTCCTACTTCCTCCTCGTCGAAGTGAAAGTGGAGCAAAAGCAGCTGCATGTGCAATGTGAATGCGAGTGACTGAGCTACTTTCACCTTGCTCACTCATCTCATTTGACCTGATGTGAATGTGGGAAATGGAGGATGCGTGGAGAAAGCAAGCTTAGAGATGGAGATGCTTTCTCCGACTTTCACCATTACTTACATTGTAGTATTGTATTACATAGCTCGACCCCTACAATACAATTTACACACTTTTTCTTCCTTCCAGGAAAACCCCCAAACTTTCACCGCTTCCACTTTAAAGCAACAAGCCGTAAATTTAATTTTGCAGTTGGTGAACACGAACATAAAAGCAGAATGATGATGACGATGATGATCACGATTCAAAAGAAAAATCAATCCCCGTGTTTGTAGAAGAAGGCGGAAGTGAAAGAAAGTCGTGGAGAAGAGAAACCATCCCGTTTCCTCCCGCATCTCATCATGCTTTTTCTCTTCCTCCTCAAAACCGAAATGAAATCAAGTGAATGTGATGAATGCGTAGCATGAAAAAGTAAAAGCAAAAAAATGAGTTGCTGCATGGAGATGCATCTCCTGCTTTGTCCTGTCCTGTGCCATTCCACACACAAAAGACGGACTCGCTTTGAGTCCACGTTTCACTTTGCTTTCACCAGTACCAGTGTAAGTACATCTGCAGCAACAGCAGAACTCTAATCGAGTCAGTTTAAAAGTGCAATGCAATGAAATAAAATGTGAGTGAGTGAGCAGAAACTGAAGAAGCTGAGCCTCGAAAATTTATCTTACGTTGTTGTGCGTCATGTGAAAACGTACCAATGATGAAGATCGCACGATGATCATGATGATGATCATGGTAATGTACATATGTACGTATTTTAGTTTTTGCACACATTTTGCACACATTTTTCCTCCTTTCTACACTGCTACTTTATTTGCCCGTACATTTTTAGATTCCTCAAAAAGTGCATTCATCCATCTCGAAAGTAAAGCAACGAACCGCTCGTACCACGAAGCAGCCCACACTTTGTAAAAAAGCGTCTGAGTTCGCGAATTCGCAGTCTCCTCCTTCGACTCAAATAAATGATGCGATGGACCCATGTTATGCTATTTACTAGTTACATTTACAACATGTTTAAGTTGAGTAACGTTCTGTTCTCCAATTCTGTAAATCTACAATAATGCAGTGAGGTACTGCTTACACAGTTGTGGCTTGTTCGCTTTGGCTCGATTTTACTTCTCATAAAAATGCACCGCGAGTGGAAATTGGAAGTTGGAACTATGTACTACTGGGAATCTAATGGAAAAAGCCGCACATGGAGACAACGAGACTTGAACTGTGACTGCGAGAATCTTAGACACTATGGAGCTACTATTGCAGTTTGGATTACGTTTGCTTCGTGTTGCAGAGTTGCAGCAGCCTGAGCATCCCCAACCTCTGTCATGTCAGACAAGACAAGAGTCTGGGTCTCACTAAGGAGAAAATGCATCTCATAAATTTGGGGACGCTGACGCTCACTGCTGCAAGCAAGCAATGGGAAACGGAATTAAAATACTCGCGATCCTAAGCCAAAATGAACAGATGATTCCGTGCGAATTATTGCGAATCGAATGTGGGCCAAGTCAAGTCACAGCAGCAGCAGCGGCACAGCCAGAGCCAGAGCCACGTTTTTTTAGGAGGTGGAGAAGCTTTTTAATAAGTCCACCTTTGTGTGCACTCACATTCTATTAACTTTTAAATATTGCAATTTTTTTGGTATGTGATCACTGAGATGGAGCTGAGCGAATTCAGCGTGCTGTGTGATGATGTGAAGACTAGGAGAAAGTTGGGGATTTTGCATGCAAAAAATCCAGCTACTAGCTACCATATGATGAGCAAGCTGATAAAAGTGTGAGCGGAAGCCACCCGGCCGGCAATTTGCACTTTCACTCAGCTTCAGCTTCGATTTTCAACCCAGACAAAAAAAATAGCCTCAAATGCTTTAAAAAAATAAAAATGCCTAAATAAAGATGAAATGACTCGCCTAAACATTTTTTTTGCAAATTTTTTATGACAATGCGAGTGAATTGAGAAATAAAAAAAAACGTTAGATTTTTGGTCGCCTACCTGTACATGAAGGTAATGAGCATTTTGAGAATGGAGTATCTGACATCGTGGAGAATGATGATGGGATGGGGATGCGCCGTGTGGGACGCGAGCAGTGACCGGAAGTAGGGGCTGTTGGCCGATAGCACGATCCGGTGCACTTTCACCGTCTCTGTGGGGCTGCACACCTAATTAAAGCAAATTAAATAATTAAGTTAATTAAGTGACTTTCACATGTTAAATTGGTTTCATTAAGATAATAAAAATGAGAATTGATTAAATACTTACGAGAGTGCAGTCGACGAGCGACTCCTCAGTGAATAGCGACCAGAAGGAGTCGATGACAATGCGATGGTACTCACCCCAGCGAACGTTGTACACCTCCATTGGTGAGGTGGAGGTGGCGTTTGTCTGGTGGTGTGGAGGCGGCTGTGGCTGTTGAGACTGACTTAGATAAGAGTGTGGATTCTGGAGGTTGACGTTAACTTGATGGTGGGAGATTGCGGAGGTCGGTGGATGTGGATGTGGAGGTGGTCCAGCTCCTCCTTGAACGTGTCCTTGATGATGATGGTGGTGATGATGAAGAGGATGATGATGTTGCGAAGAATGGAGCTGCTGATGGTGTTGTGTGCTGCTGCCGGTGGTTGTTGAATGACTGATGCTGGTGGAGGAAGTGTGCGCTGCTGCTGGAACTGAGCCTGGTCCAGAACCGGGAACAGAAGCGTCTACTCCAACTCCTCCATGATGATGGTGGCCGTGGCTGTTGAAGCTGCTGCTGCTACTGCGACTGCTGGAATACGGTACTAGTGGAGGAGACAGTGGAGAGCTCGCGCTTGTTCCTCCAGCTCGTCCAGTTCCACTTCCACTTCCAGAGCCGGAGCTTCCAACATTTAAGTTAATCACTTGATTCGCAGTAGGCCCAGACTCACCCGTGACCGAGGAGGAACGCGAAGAGATGAGACTCGCTCCTGATGCAATCTGAACCTTGCTTGTTGAACTTTGAACCAGGTCACCGGAAACCGAGAGGTCTGTCATGTTACTAAAGTTTTGGGGGGACAAAGGTCACTTTGTCTGGTGAGAAGGTGACCGCACTTTGGGTAATTTTTACTACTTCCGGAACAGCCACTTTCACTTTCACTCTGAAGAATTGCAAAATAACTTTCACTTTTTTCCCGCAGATTCTTCGGGGTCGAGCTGAAGCTTCTTGGACTTTTTGTTGATGACGGTGGCCACGAAGACGGAACAAAATCGCAATTTTCTAGCAGCACCGCACGACACCACAACGGATACATTTAGAATGTCTGGGGATGAGTGTCACCATTTAATTAATTTTTAATTAATTAATTAATTTAAGGTAATTTAAGTTTTTTCCTTCTTTTGTCGGTGGGCTTCGTGCTTTGTCTTAATATTTTAGTTTCGGAGTGATCAGGTAGCAGAGGTTGACATTTTTAATTTTAATTGAGACATTTAACTTTTAATTGAGTTTTTTAATCGGCACTTCCGGTGTTGTCAATTTACAAAAATATTTTTGTGTTTAGATGAGTATCCCTCCAGTAGTCACATCCATCCAGATCGTCGAACTCTCCCAAAAAGACAAGTTTAAGTTGACAGAGATTCTGTCATTTAACTATTCATTCATTAGAGATTTTAAAAATTTTCACCGCGATTAAAAAATAATTTTGGCATTTAATCAAAGTTCACTCCTAGTAGCACCTTTTTTATTTTATTTTTAATTATCAACAGGCCAGGAAGCAATTTCTTAGAAGAAGCTGTAAATTGTCCTTTTAATTAGCTCACTTAATTAATTAATTAATTAGTTTATAAAGAGTCTTCTACCATCTACAGTTACAATGATCCACTTGCGTTTCATGGAGAGGAAAAGACGTTGCAAATCAGGTACATTCATTTCATACTTTTGCTTCCTTTCACTTTTCACCTTGCTTTCTACAACTTTCCCCACGACAAGAGCTACGCTGATGAGAGGAGACGCAACTCACCAAATAAAAGAGAATTTGGCTTTGACTCTAGAAATTCACTTTTGTTTTGTGTGTGATGATGTAAAGTTGACGTGACGTGACCACAGCTCTGGAGCTCTTGGTTTTCTTGTCAAGTTGCAGTTTCCACTTTCCAAACTTTCACATCGCTTTACATACAATGCATTGTAAATTCCTAGAAGGAAACAAGGAAGGAAAAAAAATTGTTCCAATTAAAATTTAAATCTTATCTGCAACTACTATCACATAACATCGCTTCACGCGTCGTAAATCTTCTAACGGAAGGCGAGGTGGAGGTGGGGGCTGGAGGCGGAGGCGGAGGTGGTATCGTATCGGTCACGGTGGTATATAAAATTTTTTTATAGGAACCTTGGAACATTCCTGGAAATGGAATGGAGGTTCATAACTTTGCGTAGTAACACGTAGACTTGAGACTTTCAGACTACTGGAGGAGAAATGCAATATTTTTGCAAGTGCAAGCTGAAAGCTCAGTTGTCTGTTGTCTCACTTGGCTGTTGTCTCACTGTAGCAGCAGTTTGTGTTAGTTAAATGCAAAGAAAAAGTTACCTACTACACAAGACAAGCGAAGAGAGACACACACGCAGTTAGGTAGATGTTTGCAAAATTGATTTTTTTGCAGGCTTTAAAAATAAAGTTTTATAATACCTTGTGTGGCCCTGGACATTCGAATCGAATGGATAGTTAATAATGGTCAACGATGAATTCGATGCATTCTATTAAGTAGATTTTATGTAAGTAAAGTATTAAATAATAAATACGTATGTATCTGCTTAGTCGTTTAAGTATCTATCGATTAATTCGTGTGCAACATTTTTTAAATTATTCGGAACTAAAACGAACACGGACAGTGAACAAATGACCTATAAAAAGGCTACTGCAGATTTTGCAAAAATTTTGCAAATAAAAGCTTGCGAATTTTTTTTTTTTTTAGAAACCGGCTTTTTCCCCTTTGCATTAGCTCTTGTCTTGGTTCATACACACTGACGCTAACGCTCGCACAAACAGATACGTATCGCTTTAATAGCGACCTTTTATTTTATTTCAGCCTAGTTTATCTGACGATGAGCTGCAGTTTTATTTTGTAGCGTGAGCGAGCGAGCGATGCACATTGATTGAATGTCCGTGAAATTTCATGGATATTGGCTTGAGTTAGAATCGGATTGATGGCTGAGACATTTCAGTGATATGACATGACATGACGTGCCGTGACGTGTACGTGAGACGTGACACGGTACTCAGAATGATTGCAGTGGGCGAGAAAACAGGACAATAACAAAAGGAAAAGAGAAAAACAAAAATAAAAACCTTGGAAAGGCAACTCTAAAAACTAAAGTTTCTAATAAGAAAACAATTTAGTTTTGTTTGGTTTAGCCCGTCAATAAAATGACTTATTTTGTTTTTTAAGACAGCCCTAAATAAAATGAAATGAAAAATAATTCAAAATTCATAAATGCATATATAAACACAATAGATGCATGCATGCACAAAAGAAAACAACAAACAAGTAGAAGAAAACCTTGATTAAATATGTAAACCCCTACATTGTATGTACGAAGCAGCATTAAAATTGCTTTGGCTAATTAGAAAAGGCTGGGATTTTCCGGGTTATATACCTAATCGCACCTTCCGATAAAATCAATCGAATGGCGAATCTTAAATAAACAAAAATAATGAATCATTTCTTTATGAAATGTAACCCGGTTAAGGTGACCATGTGACGTGGGCGTGACTGTGACCACGTTTGACTTTGATTTGATTTTAATTAATGTGCTGATGCGTCCACCCATTCATAACTAGCGAAATAATTTAAGTTTAATTGACAAACGTTGCGCCTTGTGCCTTCAACTTTCTCCATGTAATTCACCTAATCTACGTATGTACGTACGTACGTACTTTTGACTTTCACATTTTACTCACATTTACACACAACCGGAGAAAATTATCCTCGCTTTCACTCCGTCTCTGATTCTTTCACATTGCAAAAAATGGACAAAAAAATGTAGCTAAGCCTAGGGTTTGTGAGTGAGCTTAGATTAGGGAGGTGAGTGCCATGGCCATACCGACCGGCTTGATCATCGCATAGAAGAAATTTGCAATCGCAACAATTCGCATTCACCTTTTTCTCTCCTCTGCGACATTCACGAGAGAGAAAGAGAAAGAAAAGAGCGTGTGCGAGAAAGAGAGAAAGAGCAGAGAAGAGTCGAGAGTGCAGTGAGTTGAGTTAAGCCATGAGCTAGTAGTAGTGCATGAAACACTCAACTTCAACTCGGCTTCTTGCATACATTCAACTAAACTCACATTGTGCATGAATCCACGATCACATCATGAAACTAACGCAGGTCACTCACTCCTCCTTCGGAAACAAGTTGGCAGTTGGCAACTAAACTCAACTCACTGAACTGAGCACTAAAAATTCGACTGAGTCTATCTACTGAGTAAAAAACCTAACAAGGTTCTAAATCGAAATAAATGCTTGTTGGATATATCGAGTTCGAGAGAGGAAAAATAAAACATCGCCAGGGCCCACCGCGCCGCAAAACCCAACTCCACACGACACCACCGCGAAAAAAAATCCTTCTGATTTTCCTTTACTTACACACAGACAAAACAGAAAACGGAAATGAAAAGATTTGGCGAAAACGAGTTTCCAACTTTATTTTTGCAACTTTCTTTGAACACAAGTTGGAAACTAATTAAAACATTGATTATTAAGTATGAATAAAAGCTGAGATTTTTTACTCACGTTTTGCAAAAAATTTGCTCAGCTCATGGGAGGGTGTTCCATTCCATTCCAGTGGTTTTGGGGTTGATTTGCTTTGGATTCTTTTGAAAGTGAATCTCTCCGGTTTAGGAAATTTTGATTTTTTTCCAACTTTTTTCACCAGTTCACGTTCACACTACAAGAGGTAAAGAAACAGGAGAAAAGTTGACTTTCTTTTTCATAACCATGAACGATGATGATGATGACGCGGGTCGGAACAAAGTAAAGGTAACGTCACGAAAGTTGAAGGTATCATGTATCTACTGCTACTACTACATTATCTACATCTCTCCCATTAAATATGTAAAACCGTAGTAGCTGTAATAATAGGAGCAGCAAGCAACGTGCACTTTTGTCTTGTAAGGAGAAAAAAGGTGCACTGAAAAATGAACGAACAACGAGCGAATTGAATGAATGAATGAAAGAGAATGTGATCCGTATGGAATGGAAATGGCAACTGAAGGGGAAAGCAGCCCAGCACCAGTCGACCCAACTCAACTCACCAATCTCCTTACATTTACAGACTATTCTGTTCTGTTCGGTGGAAAAAATGTTTCGAACACACACACAACACACACACATTCGCACACACCGCTAAAGAGAAAAAGCTAAGATTTTGCACATTGCTTCATATAAATTTTGCGGACTCGACTTGACTCTAGTGTGGCTCTAGGTAACTCTGAAAAAAGTGAACCCAGACCCAAGCTCATGAGAGAGAGCATAACTCGCTATACATAGTATTTATTATCATCATCTATAGGTTTATTATAAGTCTCATAAAAAACAAGCGAAATCCAATAAAAATTCTTCTTTAGGGGAAAAAAGTGGTTTTCGCTTATAAATAATATCCATAGCCATGTAGTGTTATAATAGTGGATCTAAAAAGTCCAACTCGCTCCATGCTCCAAAACTCGAATAGAATACAATGTAGCCACACACACATACACACACAACTCACACACATTTGAGTACACACTCGACTTACTCAGGCTACACACAATTTTATACACACAATAAACGTCCACGTCTTTTTCCTTTGAGCAGGATCGCTCGCACATTTACACACAACACAGGCAGAATACGGGGAATCGGTGGAGTTGGAGCTTTGAGCTTTGCCAAAAATATTGCCAGAGTGAGAGCCGACTCAATAGAACTATAGACTCGTTTATACTTCGTGTATGGAACAGTGCAAAAATTGCCTGAGCTCAGCTCACCTCTTTTTCAGACAGAGGTCGGCTAGCAATAGAATAGAATGGGGAATGCGATGCGACTCACACTGAAAGCAGAGAAGTGCGTACCTAATATTCTCCTTGTTGTGCATCATCATCATCATCGTCATCTTGATCAAAAAAACCATGGCACAGACACGAAATTTTTGATTGTCGAGAAGAAGGTGGAAAAAGGATCCATAGACAAAATTCTATATCATCTTTTATAGCTGAGTTCAGTTTGAGTCTGAGTCCCATGCAACCTGATACATACTTTTTAATATCCATTTTTCATTTCATTTTTTTTCCCCAAAAAAATTCTGCCAAGTCAGTGTAAATCGAGTTCCCTTTTAAAAATTATCTGGCCCAAATGCGATACCGCAGTGATATGGATTTTTTTCTATGGACGTTTTTTTTATCACTGGAATTACGTCATTCGCTGGAGAAGTTTAGGTTGGTTGAAAAGATGAATTTGATGAATAACGTCGCTTCGGTTTGGTAATGACATGACTCTACACAACAGAATCTATGGTGTGGCGTTTCTACGTTTTATGTTGCTGCGACAGACTGGAAATGTGCGAAAATTGTGTGTGAGCGAGAGTGTGTGTGTGTGTGCTTGTTTTTGCAGACAAGACGGCAGAGTAGCAAAAGTGTGTGGGGGGATGTGGATGTGAATGATGTGTGTAGAATGGAATTATTGGGTACGATGATCAAACACAATGCTAACAGAGAACTATTTGCAAATGGTATCATATCATATTATAATTTGTTTTTAGCCAGGAGACTGCAAAAAATTGATGTGTTACACACACACTCACACACATACGTAATACACGTTACTACTTCGTTTTCATTTCCAGACAACCAAATTATTTTCCATGAATAAGGCAATCTTTGAAAAATTGTGGTACATTCATCGTGGTACGGACGAGTAATCATAATTATCATTACCATTATCATGGAAAATAATCTTGAATCATAATCATAATCACATCAACGCTCTGGACAGTACAGACAAAAATAATGACGGACACGCGAAAATGGACACATGTTTCATTTTTCGTTTTATGGAGTTTATTCAGTTATTATGATACGATACAGCGAGACACAATTTTCTTTTGATGATTCTGAAATCTGGAACCTGCGTGTGTTGTTGTGTAGGAGGAATAAGGAAAACTGCGAATATTTTTCGAGTTAGCAAAAAAAATTGATCTTTGGGGTTGGGATGAGCCAACCAAACTCAACAAAAAGTAAAGAGGAAAATGGATAATCCATCCATTAAATATTATGATGGACATGCGTGAGCTGGAACTGGAACAATGATCATCATAAATTTTTAAAAAATTACAAAATTAATCATTTTTTTACTCGCTCACTGACTGACTGACTGAGAAAATTGAGAATGGAATCAACATTTTATTTCCTTTTCATCATAATCATAATAAAAATTAAGTGAGCGTTTTTTCCTTAAATTCACTGGCTGTTACATGGACTCTAGAGTCCAGACTCTGGACACACTCACGATCAGAGATGGACGCATAAATATATGTGTAATACACGCAAATTACACACATACGTATGTGAATGTAATTACTTGCATTTGAAATGAAGTTTTTCTGGAACGGATGAAGATTTAAAAAATGCTAGACTAAAAAAGTGTGTGTGCATGATAATAGTAGATTTACTTACATTTACATATGTATGTGTATTTACAATAGATTAAGGCACATAGCTAAAACTCTGATGAAGAAAACCTGAATGTGACTACATTTTTCATAAGACTCACTCACCCTCACACACAAACAGAGAAAAAGTGAAAAAAGTGAGTGAGTACGAACAAATAGATCGTGAGTGAGGTTTTAAAAAAAGGTTGAAAAAGTCTGAAAGCTATGGACGTACTTGTTCCCATTTGAAACCGAGTAGATGCATCTCTTCATTTCATGCGATGCTCCACTTGGAAAATCTAAGCTCAACCTAAGCCAGAGTGTCTCTGACTGTGACTATGCACTAGTAGTAACGTGCTATATTTTTGCAAAATTGCGAATCTAGACTCTATGTATTATACGTTCTATTCCACGAAAACCACGACCTTTGCTGTAGTCTTCGTATTGCGTTTCTTCTGCTTTGCTCTGTTCCTTTTTGTATCCTGCCTCATTCACATTTCGCATTCTGCCATCTGACTGAGAGTCTATAGAGAAAGAAAAATTCCTGTCGACTATGGAACTTACATAATAATAATTGGAAGCTTAAAAAAGACAAAAGCTTTGTACTAAGTAAGTAGATACGTATGTCTATTTTATTATATTTATAACAGCTGCTACTTTAACTTTGCTGCTGCTGCATGCAGCACTCCCCCCGAATGAGAAAATAAAAGAGCTGCGTCTCCCTTTTTCCTCCTTTGTGTGCACCACTCCACAGTCAACTTCTACGATGGAGTGGAAATAAATGGAACATCCGCACTCTCTGTAGTAGTGTGAGTATACGTATGTACGTACACACACAAACACACATTTTTTTCTATTATGTACATAAAGCAAAATTTTTGGCAAATGCCTTCAAAAGTCTTATAAAGTCTTGGAGAATTCTGCCCAAGAATCTCCATCTAACATCATCATCATCATCAGCATCTGCCTACCTCACAATACATTGTATTGTCTTGTGACTCGAAAATGTGGAACATTAGACGGGTTTTGCGAGAGAGACGCATTATTTTTTTTAGTAGGACACGGACAAATTTTTTTCTTATATGGACTCTGACTGAGCCCCTTTCTCGAGTTGAAAATTGAGGTAGAACGAAACGTGCAAAAAGCGAGGGCAGGACCTACATCATTCCATGGAATGTTAGACCTCCACCTCCAAACATTTTGCTAGACAGGACACTATAGACTTTTAAAAAATTGACTTTTGGATATTCGAGATAAAAACTGTTTTTACTGACATAACAAAACATGACATTAAACATAACATTTTGTATTGACCTGGAAAAGAAAAATTATGCAATTTGACAGAGGCTGGACAATATTATGTAAGACAAGGTAAATTCCAATTAAAGTTACGTAATGTAATGTGGCGAGACAAGGGAATTAGATCCAATTAGTTCTTAGGGATTAAAATGAAGTTGAATTTAATTGAAACGTCTTTCATTGCATTTTCGTGGGAAAATTGGTTTGGACTTGGAGACTTGGGATTTAATTTGAAGTGAAAGGAAATGTGCTTTTCCATGCGTTTCCAGTTTGCACACGTGTACACTCTTTCACCTTTTCACTCATTCACCTCACCACAAACAATTTGCGGTGATTGGTCGACTGGACTCAGAGTTTTCAGCTGAGTGAAACTTTTTTTTAGTGAAAGCATGAATTGTCATTAAATACATATGTAACCATTAAATACATAATAGTTTGTTCATTGATTTTTTTTTCAGCTGGGTTTGACATGAGTGAAAAAATTTGGACAGCGAAACGCAAATTTTTATTACCGAAAATAAGAAGAAACATAAAATGTTCGTAAGTGGTTACATAAACCTACCGTTAGATACTACTGTACTGAACTTTCCATGCTATGCGATGACATGGACACTTGGACATGAACGCGGAAAATGACATTACACGAAATGACAGATAGATACAATCTACGGAATATAATATTAAATATGATGAGTGAGTGACTTGGAGTGAATGGGAGCGCGAGTGGGTTGAGCAGCGCCGTTCTGACTCCAGCTCAACCGAAATCGTGAAAATTTTTATTTGTGTCCAGAATGTGTCCAGCCCACAGTCCAGAACGGTGCGGAGCGGCGAAGAATCCGGTCGTCAGTTTTCCATCAATATGTAATAACAATCTACTTTTTAGTCTCCTTCTTGTCACATTTTTTTCGCGAAAATAGTAATTGTATTAACTTAAATATAAACGGCCGATGCTCCATCCGTTTATTAAAGTCAATTCGACTTACACAACTTCAAATGATATTCACTACTTCATTCAACCTTTTACTCTCCTTCCTCGAGGTCAAGTGAAGACGGAAAAGGCAAAAAAAAACTGCGACTTCGCAAAAAAGTCAGAGCCAGAGTACAGTTTAACATAGAATCTAATGTTATCCGCTTTATGTTTATACCTATCGACCCGATGCGCTGCTGCTCAGTTTGCGTTTGTTACTCTGCTCACATTCTTCATGACTTTTATTGTTCAGTGGTCGTGCTGATGTGGACACATTTTGGAGCATCAGCAGAAAAGAGGAAGAGAAATCGACCGGTTTTTCCTCGCATCGCTCGCACTCACTTTATTTGAGTTGAATTTCAGAGGAAAAAGCAAAGAGAAACGAAACTAAGCACACATTAGATTTCGGATTTCAGTGCTATTTTCATGAAAATCAAAAATTTCATTAAAAAAACATTTTTTGAAGAAAAAAATGCGTGATTTTTTCAAGGTCTTCCACCATTTAATAGAGTTCCCTGTCACCTCAATTTTTTCTTGTGACATTTGGAAAATTGGAATTGGAACACACACAGATAGAGCAATGATATTCCACTTGATTCCATTTCCATTTTCTATGGAATAAAAGTGTGTGTGTGTGAAGGCAATGTACCTATTATTATTTAGATATGTAGACTAGCGAGGATTGCAATATGCAAATTAGGTTTGTACCAACCAGATAGCAATAGCAAAATGAATAGCAAGTCCCCATTGCCTCCTCCAGCTCAATGCGATGCTCCATGCTGCATTGCAGCCAAGTCAAGTCTCAATGACATTCACTCACCCACTCATGCTCGTGCTCATGTGAGTACAAAACTGAAACGCAACCTAGTACCAAAAACTCATCGTCTCTGCTTATCGGCTTATCATCATATTCATGCATCACACAAAATGCTAATCAAGAGAAAAATAATTGTCAAAGTGGAATGAAAATCCGACTTACCAGAAGACCCCAAAGTTGCCTCAGTTCGATATTCTTTGATGTTCCAGTTCAGCTTTTTGTCTTCTCACAGTTATAAATTTTAATGATGATGATGATTAGGTTATTAATAGGTATTTACTAGTTTTATGCTACAGCCACACACATTTTCACTTCACACGCTTTAGGATTTGCAAGACAGTGAGGGTGACAGTGGCAGTGACAGTGAGCCAGAGCCAGACTGCTGTTGTGTCAGAGGATGGATTTGCTTTGTAATTTATTAGCAGCTCACATCACATCATAGCTCGCAGTAACTCAGTAACATGTGCCTTTCTTCCGCTCGATTTTATTGTGCCGTGCTGTAAATAACTGCACAAAGAAATTTGTCACATCCACATGCACACGTCTAAGTCTCAAGTAAGTCTGCTCTGCTCACATTCACAATCATAAAGACTGCTGACTGTTGGCTGCTCGCTGGCTGGAGAGGAGCAGCAAGCGCCTGGAAGCTAAGTTTAAAGAACACTTTTTTGCACACACTCAATTTTGCGAATAGAAAAAGGTCCAGTCTCACTCATGTCAGCTAAGCGCGTGTGTTTGTCTTACGTAGTATGTATAATGTACAAAGACAATACAGTCTTGACATTGTATCTTCCACAGACTGAACATGAAATTGCAAGCTCAAACTTTTTTCCCCGTGTTCTCGTTTATCGTTATTAACTAACGCCCGTCGCTCGCTCGCTCCTCGCAAAATAAATTCATCCGACTCGACTGGATAAAAGGAGGAACGGTTGGATGTGGATGTGGGCTGATGGTGATATCGAAGAGATTACATAGCGTTACTGGTAACGATAAGCTTATCGTGAACTGCAAGGTCAAATTCAGATTTGCTTACCGTTACCTGAACGAGGTTCTAGCTGATTTGCGATTTGTCGTATTATTATTCTATGAATTGGTACCGATAAGGTACCGCAATGCAATCTCTAAGCAGAAGAGAGCAAGTGAAGTCAAAGTATTGTGTAAGTAAGGAAGGAGAGAGATATCGGAGAGTCGGAGGTTGGAGGTGGTGGTGGTGTTGGTGGTGTGTGGCGTGTTACTGTGTTCTTTTTAGGCACTCAGCAAAAAGCGCTTGAATCGAATGCTTGCAAAGGAAAAGTGTGCGACCGACGGACGGTGGCGGTGGGTGCGTAAGTAAAGTAACGTACGTATTTACGTAGATACGTAGCATCGCATCGTAGCATGAGGCTTCGTCTTCGTCTAACTTACATTGTATTATACAAAGTTTACTTTTAGCGAAGCGAAAGCGAGCAACGAGGAGCAGAAGGAGAGAGGATGATGAAGGAGACTGAGAGGTTATTTGTGGTAGGTACGTGAACATGTGTCCGCGTCCGCCCGTTTCAACATGTTCGGTTGAGTTTGTACCCTATTTCAGACTACTTCGTCGAGTAACGATGTATAATGATGCATTCAATTTATTTCTGCTAGTACAATATTATTTTATAACTATGTATAAAATTCTCCTGCTTCACTTTCCTATCACTTTTCTCCTTTCTCTTCTGCTTCAAATTGCGAACTGCGAAGTTTTTTCCTAGGTACGTAGATAAAATGCTGCTGGCGGTGGTGGATGTGGATGTTGGTGGTAGTGGCTCTTATTTGAAGAGGATGAGGACCGTGATGGTGGCGCTTTGTCTGTCTGAGCTGAGTTACATAAATGCATAAAACGTACCTAGTAAGTTACGTAGCCCGTTTCTCCGAAAAAGTGTGCGAGAGAATGCGAATTGCGAATGCGAATATGAATATGTGCGAATTTGAGTGAGCACTCGATTCATGTTCAGTGGGAGTGGGCGAGTTTTAATTCTTGGAGAAGGTCGATCTTTTTTTATAACAATGAAATGAAATACAATGAAAAATGCGCAAAAAACAAAAATTGGCAAACATGTCAAAAAAGACAAAGCCAAGATAAGTGGTATGTTCCGTTCCAGAGAAGACTAAGAAAAAAGGGAAATTAAATTGAAATGCGACTGCTCAATGTAAATCGCACTTTCGTAAATTGAAGGTAATTGTGGCGAAACTAGGAACAGATTACACAACACGATAACATAATAATAATGATGGAGGCATTAATACTTGCAATTACAATAGCAGCAGCATATGACAAAAAAAAAAGCTGCAAAGCGTTTCATGTTGTCTCACTGTCTCGAATTTGGAATGTAATGTTATAAATGTTATAAATGTGAGCCAATTCCATGTGAAATGCAAGAATGGGACTGACTGACTGGCTGAACTAAACTGTGGATGTGCTTATGTCTGTGCCATTATTTTCCATTGTGCAGGAATCGTCTAAATGCAGCAGGACATTAGAATAGAACGTGCTTTTTCGCTTTTCTTTTTCCTTTCCCCGTCATCCTTCCTTCAAGTTGCTTTTCCTTACGAAATTTTACTTACATGCACATTGCAAACACATACGTATTGAATATTGATTGTGAGTGTGCGAATGTGTGTAATTTTTATTTTCTTGCATTTTTTTATTCCACTACCACCCAAAATACTTTTTAGTCCTTTTTATTCGATTTCTTTTATTTTCGCAGCGACTGCCAAAGAAAAGAACTGAAAAAGTTGTTTTTTGCACATGTGCAAAAAATATCCTTAATCATTATTACATTTTCGTGTGTGTAAGTAAATAAAAATATTATTTTGGACGAATCGGGCATGCAATGCATCCAAATATAATAAAACTCTAACCTAAGATTTATCATTTTATATAAACGTTGCAAAAATAAGCGCCAGTCGCAAAATCGCAGTTTTACCTACTAATATGAAAATTTCTTGTAAAAAAATAGATTTAAAAAACTCGTGCTTGCTTTGCCTCTCGTTATTAATGGTTGTTCAGTTCGGTTCTGTTATTAATGCCGTGTCGTGTCGTGTCATGCGAACTTATAGCTATAGTAAAGACGGGGAATTTCTAACTTGCAAAAAAAATCTTTGAGCTTTGTTTCGCGTTTTTAGTTTAGTTTAGTGAGTCAAGACAGGACAAGTTTATTATTATTATTATGATTTTATGCGAAGAAGAAAAAAAATACGCTACTTACAGCACACGAAAGTTTTACGATTTTTTTTGCAATGTTCCAAATATATACATATTAGATTAATTTATATGAAGCGTTCATATCACGTTATATTATTAGAGTTGGATTATGCAGGCAGCCAAAAAATGGCTCGCTCGCACCGAACCGCTTGCTCATTCGCTTTCTTACTTACACATAAATATGTACACACATACGTATACGCTTTTTTTATTTTTGCGAAAAGGAAAAATGAAAAAAAGTTGTTCACTCCTTCCACACGCTATAAGAACATCACACGATTTCACTATACGTTACTTACACATTTGTGCAAAGTTGCGAAATGAGAAGGAGAAAATGAACATTGTTTTTTGTAAGGCAAAACCGGAGAAGCGCCGCATTATTCGCATCATGCACATCCTCGTCGTCCACAGCACATCGTTTTTGCCTAGTAGTACGTAGGTACACACACATGTCCATTCTCCAAGATCACTATCAAAAAATATCCACTTCGCCTTTTTTCTTAATTTAGAACCGTGAACCATCGCATCACCATTATTAAACTCGAAACCATCATGGTAACAGAGCTTTTAGCTTTTTCTGCCTTTGCTCTTCAGCTCAACTCGACTTTTACCAGTTTTTTTATTATCTTATCCAATCCAATCCTGGCACTGGCACTGTGGCACTGTTCTGGTCTGCTCGCACCATTTCATTTCATCATGGTTATGATATGATGATGATCATTCATATAAAATGGAAAACGAAGCGTCTCCTCTTATAATGAGACTCAAGTCAAGACACACACTTATGTACATACAATAGAGGATTACGTAGCTAGAGTATCTACATACACACAATTTCGCATTCGCATGTTTTATTTTTTTGGTGGAACATCATCGTCATCATCATCATGATGATCACAGTCTTGTCATGATGAATTTCGTGAAACGACTTTTTGAACGTTATGTGAGTTTATGGAAGTGCATGGTTTTTTAACTCACACACTGTTAAAGTTAAATGAGTATTATATTTGGAAGGTGTGTACGTGCCACTCGATCCGATCGGCTTTCAATCTTCCAATGTGATAGTAGAGTCTCATAGTGAAGTAAGTAACGTGGACGTGGAGACAGGATATTCTCCTGAGGATGATTTTAGTGTTATGTTATGTCTAGTCTGTTCTTTAAACTTTTTGCGACTCGCCTCAGTCAACTCTGTTTTAACTTTTGGCAAGTATTCCATTTCGTCTCATTTCATTGCTTCACTCACTCACTTTTTCTTTGATGGGTTTTGGTGGGTGATGGTGAAATCAAAGAAAAATCTAAAGTGAGTGAGATTAGTTAGAACACACACTTTGTTGTATGTATGTATTTATATAAGCGATGACTTTGAATTTTTTTTCTCTCGCATCATCTCATTTTGGTAGATGAATTTTGCATTGTGCTATGCCTGATCATATTTTTGATGATTGAAAATTGAAACGTGTTAGTGAGGTTGAGCTGAGATAATTACCTCTAGAAAAGTTGCGCACACACATCTCATCACATCACACACACGCAGCTTTGAGAATTCGGGTTTGAAGCCGAAAAAAATTGTTCATGGTTCATGTGGACGAAGGAATATAAAAAATTAAATTGTTATACAATATAATACCAGAATAAAGAGTGACTCTATCATGATATTAATATCATGTATATACTCATATAGAGCAACTTTTGCTCAAAGCTCTGACTCTAACTCTGGCTCTTGGTGCTATGCGGCTGCTTGGTCTGGTACGGTCGCAGATTTGCCCTTGAGAAGTTGCAATAAAATTGCTCAGAGACTCTCAAGTCTCAAGCTTGAGATGAAAGCTTTGAGCTCTTGTAGACTAGAGCAGACTGAAAAAACCGAGTGAAGCTGAGTAGCTAGTAACTGAATGCACTATTGTGTGTATTATGTGTGTGAGTAAAAATGTGTGTATGAGTGAGTGTGTGTGTGTACAGTGTACGTATGTACGTACGTTACTCAACTCTCTATTCAAGATTACGCCAAATCTACGTATAAATATCAATCTGAGTTATGTACTAGTATGTACGTATTTCATACACTGTGCGCATCTTGTAACCAGGCGAAAAATGCCAGTGCCAGGCCGGCGATTTTTTTTTTGCAAATATAACCTTTAGTTACTTTACTCTTACTGAACTTAACTGAATAACAATTTTTATTATTACTACATAGTGGAATCATCATCATCATCACAGATATATGGACCATGCTCAAATAAATGATTGTGATGGTGGTGGTGATGCGATGCTCATTACTTTGTACTAATAATACTTTGGATGGAGATTTTTTTTCTCTTCATTTCATTTCAGATTCAGCTTCAGCCTTTTTATCGTCTCGTCGTTAGCATGAAACGACAGTACAACTGCGAGACAATCGCAAAAAAATATACAATAGTATCACATTACATTTTTTATATTTATTGTGCCTCTAATCCATCTGTACAATATTTATTATATAAGAAGACTGAAATGAATGTACATATTGTAACATATGTGTTATCATTATACATAAAAGTTAATAAACGTCGCGATTTTTTTTGCATTGCATTAAACAAGGTTTTTGCTTTTGCTATATAATAATAATTAAGGCTGCGTTTGATTTCCATTTTCTTACGATGTGCAAAAATTAACTGCATGCATTTTTAGACCGGAGAGCATAGACATAGAAAGTTGCAAAAAATATTTGCCTGGAGCAACATGTACATAGGTTTATTTTAATTGATCACTACATTATATTATTATATAGTTCGGGTTGTTCGATTCGAGGTTTTTGCAGATTGCAGGATGGACTCAGATTTCAGTTTGAAAAACGAGTTTTTCATCTTGACTCAAAAATCTTGCATGGAAACTGCACATAGTCATCGTGTGGTAGTCGTTGCGTTGATTGCGTTTCAAGACCATGTCCATGTTGAGATTGGAAAGGTGAGCGAGAGCGACAGAAAAAGTCTGCTACAGGCAGTCAGGCAGGCTGGAGATAAAAGATAAAATTAGAAAAGGTAGGCAAAGTAAAATAAAACAGATTTTTCTCAGTGAGTGACGGACAATGAAAATGGAAATGAATGAAGTTATTCATCAGGACGATGAGACAGGACGCAGGAGATGCAACTCACAAGTCAGACGGAATCATCCTGTACAGCAGAGGAACGAACCTCAGCTAAAAAGGTTGGAAGCTCACATTATTCCAAAAATTTGCACACGGTAGAACCATACATATGTAATAAAATTTAAATTCATGAATGATGGATGAATGAGAATGGCGGTTACTGACTGTTACATACAATAACGAAGCTTTGTGTGAGTGACTATTTTTAAACGCTGGATTGGTGGATGACTCTAATTTCAGAATTAACTGCCATTATGATTAAGATTACGACCACAAAGGAACAAGAATCAATTACCGCGTCCAACTTGCAAAAATGGAAATTATTAATAAAAGTGAATGGTTTTTAGTCTAGTAAGTCCAATACTTAATGAAACAAAAATGCATGATTGTATAATACCTTAAATCCTCTAAAGGTGACCCGGACCCCGCCCAAATCGTCAAATTCTGTCCTAATCGTAAACTGTCTACTTACAGAACTCATCGGAACGTTTAGAGGATTTACGGTACGCCACATGGAATAGGTAATAAAAATAGCGATAAAAACGAGGCATTGCACTTTTTTATTTGCAAAATTGTAATCGATGTGCTTTTTATTACATACTAAAAATTACATTTAAGGTGAGTGAGTGAAGGTAACACGCAGACAGTATGCAATGACTAAGTAATCATTGACTCCGTTTTAGCCTTGCACTTGGTTTCATTTGCTTTCCGTTCTCGTCGTCGCTCGTCTCGGTTTTTGGTCTTGGTCATTCATTCTATAATAAATGTGCGGTTTAGGTTTTGCAGTCGAATAGAATAGTAGAATGCATTCATTTATATTATTAGCAAGTATATTACAATGCAGAACTAAAAAATGAAAATGAGCACAAAGCAAAACGCAACACAATGACAATGCCATTGTCATTGCCACGTCCCACCTTTTTCCACAAATGAAACGAATGATTAATTAAATTAAAAGTGGTTCATTAAAAATACTTTAATTGGAAACTTGAATGTTCTCATTAGAAATTTTCTCCAAAATGAAATTGTAAAATAGTGTAGTGTTGTGTGACTTAATTAATTGAGTTAATTAATGAAGAAAGCGAAAAATGAAGACGTTTTTTATTATTAACTTTATTGCTTGTGTCAATCATGATTTGATTTTTTTGCATAGGTTTGCATTTTGCAGACAGAAAATTGTGGTCTGGAGTCTGGAGAGGTGCAGTGAGTGAGGATTTCATTTCATTCTCATCTGATATTTTATCAGTCATAGGTATACATATGTACTTACATACATGTTCATGAATCATGATGATAAGAAGATAATTAAAACCACTCGGAATTCACATTGAGAGAAAACTGGAAAAATAAAATAATGACGACTTCCTACTTGAAATCATTATATAATGGTTATGCACACATGCAGGCATTCATAAATAAGACAAAGCACTAAAAATAAAAGTGTAGTGTGCGTCGCTTTTCGTTTTTCAAGTGAGTGCATATCATGAGTGAAGTGTCTCAGAGTCAGAGTCTCAAAGTCTGGTTTTTCGTCACTCACTTGCAACTCGATTTCATTGCAATCACACGCAGACAAGAAAGACAAGACAACATTAGAACATTAAAACAAGGCTAATTTATTTATTTATTGCATTATTATTACATTTACCTACACATAGTATGTCTCTGTACAACTTGATACATACAAGATCAAAGTCGACAATCAAATGGCTTTATTTTTTATTTTTCACTCGGGTCGGCATAAAATAAATTAAAAAATAAAAATCGCTGGAGGATATCAGTTTTCATCATCAGCAGCATGATATGATGATCATGATGATCATCGACAGTGGCAGACAAGACGAGTGACTTTCAACTCAAAATGGAAATAAAACAGTGCGAAAAGTGGATAAAAAGAAGGAGCCTGAGAAAATTGCTAAGAATGAAACAACGACCTTAATCTAGTATTTGCATGTAATTGTACTTTCTTCAAAGGATCATGAATCATGAGCATGATGAATGTGATAGTATTGCCTTGTTATACAGAGAATAAATTATTAAATGCAAAAGTTGACTTTTTCACTTTTCTCAATCACTTTTCCTGTCGATGAAATGTGGACGTGAACATGAGTGCGCAATTTTTTTCCCATTTGACTCTCTGTCATTCATGTCAAGTCAAAACTTCCATTTCCACGCATTTATTATAACATTTCGCATTGATTAGGCAGATTCGCGATTTTTGCCATTTACTGTCATTTTTTTTGGATTCCCACAAGAAAGAAAAAAGTTTCTTGTCTTGCTTCACTCTTGCAATGCAATGTTGTTAATGTTAATGTACCTGATTTTCATTTCATTTCATTTGATGATGCAGCCGCAATATTGGCTCAAGCCGTGGCCGTGATTGAGTGATGGGATGGGAAGTGGCGGACTACTGGTTTTTAAGTACGTTTTTTATATTCTATCGCTTTCCGCGAAATTCCACCCTAATGTAAATAATGTGCATTTAAAATCAACCAAGTCTAATAAATATTTCATTCACATTCACATCGATTTCCACATTTTCATTTTCCATCTCACTGAGTGAGACTGAGAAAATTTCTACCGGCAAATCCTGTATGTACATGGTAAAATGTAAAAAAATCTGGCCCTCATTATCACCGCTCAAACTTGCTCAATCATACTTATATAAAACAAACGCCACATTTTTTTTTTTGCAAAAATATTCGCACTTTAACTCAGTTTTAAAAAACGGGTTTCAGTTTCAATCACTTTTTGCTTCGCATTCTGTAATAAAATAAAATAAAATTTCAGAAGAAAAAGTGTCTTATATTAGTGTCTATGTTAAAATTTTTTTCTCCAGATTTTGCAAAAAGATTTTGCCAACAAAATTATCAGGCGTTTTTAAGCAGATCTCGAGCAAATCAAATGTATTATTATCCAGTCTAGCAAAAAAGACTTTTCGTGGATGTGGCTAGTCACACATCATCATGATAATCATTATGATGATGATGATGGTCGTGTCTTTTTCAAAGTTGCAAAAATGTTGACTGACTGAAAGTTTTTCTTTGTTCGACTGACTGAAACTCCCTCCTAATCTAGAAAATGCAATAATGTAGGTACCTGGTTATAAAGTAAAGTAATGTAATAGTACCACATCGCATCAGCTCATTTTCGCTCTCACTCCGAGACTTTAGTTTTTGAATAAAAGTGCGTTGCATGCTGCATGCACTTTACTTTTTTTAGTTACTTCATTTCATGGACACACAACACAGAAACATATAAAAATATAAAAGTTCTTAACTTATGTAAGGTAAGGTTAGTTTTAGTACCAGCACCACCGTCAGCTTCAGTTCAGTAAAGTTGGAGTTAGACAACAATGCGAAAAATGATTTTTTTGCTGATCACGATCTCAATGATGATGATGAAGAATTTTTTAGGTTTTTGTTCGGTCTAAAATAGTAAAAATGCATGTGTAATAAAATACCTTTATAGTGTGTAGTTGTTGCATGCATGGCTGGTCTGCTAGTTGCATGCGAGCCGTAATTTTTATTTTTTATTCTTTGATGATTTTAGAGTTGGACTGAAGTGAAACAGTCTGAAAATAAAAATTAGGGGTTTGCCTTGCTTTGGTCGGTAACAATGTTTTTTGCGAAGAGCAAGGACGTATCCAAGAACAAAATGGCACGCAGGTTGATCGTTGATGGTTGAGGTTGCTACAAGAGCCAGTCTATGTCCAGACTCAGACCGAAACGAAAAACTGGAGACTAGAATTATTTAAAGTAATACATAAATGAATGCTTTTATTGTGTGACTCGCAATTTTTACATTTTAGACGTACTGTACGTAAGAGGACTATAAAAATTGCAAAATCGAATGGAATGGAATGTTCGCATGTGTGTAGATAGAGCTTAATGTGTAAATGCGAATTTTTTACACGTTTATTACGTTTACATAAGAGCGCTGAAAAAATCGAGACGGCCACTGGACTGAAGTTACTGTAACTAACTGGAACTAAAAATTTTAAAATTATGCAGCAAAAATGTTTGTATGAAAGGTAATTAATTACAATAATTTACCTACTATAACACACACAATGCTAACTTAATTGCATAAAGTCGTACATAATGTAAATAATGCTAGTTTTAGATTAAGGAAGGAAAAAATTTTTTTTTGTAACTGATTTGGATTTGGTGTGCCATAGATTTATTTTTAGTCTGAGACGGTTACATTTTCATCCTAATTTTTTTCGATGCATCAAGTCGAGTCAAGTAACAAAAAAGTATCAGAGATACGTTACGAGATTAATAAATAAATAATTATGCGCATCGCGGGATTTACCACGATAATACCATCAACTGAACGAACCCAGTTGAGTATTGCACTGTTACTGTACTGAGTTCAGGTACATAGTAGCAGTAACATTATTAAAGTTTTATAACATCGTTAAGCTGATTGACATACAAATATTTAACGAGATTTTCTGCATGCTCCTGTAGAAAAAAGTTTCTCGCAGACATTTCGTAGCCAGACAAATCGCTTCCATCGCTCTTTTCCTGTGTTAAGATACATATTTTATGCGGGGTAATTTTTACATTAAATTCGGAATAATTCCGAAAATTCTATTTTTGCTTAGAAAAGAAATTCCGAAGAAAAATTAAAATTCCACAAATATTTCCATCTGGTGGTTGAGTGGAATTGTGGAAGGTGGGGCAGTGGAAGAAAGGAAGGAAGAGCTGTGTAAAAGTCACGGAGTGTCAGCGAGGTCAGCTCAGATTTATTTCAGGTCTGAGAAAAGGAGAATTTTTTTGTTGTTATCCAGATCCAACCAGGAAAATAATTTCCAGATCACCTTCGTACATTCACATCACATCACTTGTGAAGATAACGTTGATAATGATTTGCTTCTGGATGGAAGAAAATATTTCATTTCATGTGGTGAGACGAGATGAGTCGAGAAAGCTGAAAAAGGTTCAAAGCTCAGTTTTATTAAATACTTAAGTACTTATCGAGCATCTTCAAGATTACAGATATAAAGTTAAGTGCTATAATAAATAATTATAATTTATAATATTAAAAAAACAGTTTTATGTTATGAGGTCTGGTGACATGTGATGACTGATAATCATAATCATAATATCATAATCATGTGGGCTGGTTAGGGGTCAATCTTGCCATCTTGACAAATCACAAGTTGACTTGAGTCGAGAAGCGGCTGGTAACGAACGAGCGTGTCCTCAGCTTGTCTGACATTCGCGATTTTTTATTTTTGCAATTTGACTTGTTTTCTTATTGCTTAGTATACTCATTCACTCACTCACTCACTCACTTTGCTGAATGATTAATGAAAAGCTTCAAGTTGAAGTAAAGTCAAGTAAATGACATGTTAGAAGAAAAAAAAGTTTTTGAGTCGAGTGTCTCTTCTTACTGTGAGGCAAAACTTGAAGAAGCTTTGGCTAATAAAGATAAAAAGGAAAGAGCGATGAGTTCATTTCATTATAAAAATTGGTTATTGCTTGACTTCGCTTGGCTTATGTCTAATTCTAATCTAATGTAATTGTAATCTGCCAGTCAGTTAAGTTTTTAATGTTGTTTTGCTTCCTCGGCAAAATACTATTTTTATCAATTACCATTGCTTATAAAGACTGACTGACTTGAAATTGTAAATGGAAAAATTTGAGCTGAGCTTGATAATGAATTAGATAAGCTTCGAAAATTGAGTTTAGCTCGTGTTATGGAGTAAAGCACACATACATAAGTAGAAATGCCAATTAATATACACATTGCCAAAATAATTTTCTCTTCCTGGCCACAAGTAAAGAGACGACACACGAGCTGAAAAGCTAGGCAATCGTACTTTTTAGAGCGTTCCGGAATTTTATAAAAAAATATATTTTTTTTTGTAAAATACGAATTGTGAAAGATTTCAAATTGCTGAATTTTCTGAAACTAAGATAACATGATTCGTTATTTTGTGGTGTTATGCTGTAAATTCCAATTTGCAATGCGTTGCTTTTGGTCTGTTTGGTTTGATTTGGTCACTGGAATGGACTGAGGCATCTGCCTAACAGCAGCGGAACTTTGTGCCGGCAAAACGTGAAGAGCTCTGCAAAGTTCTCCACCTTGTATATAGATGATGATGGTCTAAGAAATGCAACGTTTAATTTATTGCTTTGTTTGTGATTATGATTAATCATAGCCTAAGCCTAAGTTAATTAACTAGCGAACAAGCAGCATGTTCAGTGTCCATCCAATGCAGAAATCCAAAAATGTGAAGGATGTCAACCAATCAAAAAAGTTGTTCCGACCCATTTTCACTTTCAGAATTGGCCACGACCGAAACACCCTTCTGAACCAACGATTCCTTTGTAACTTCGCGTTGCCTCTGACGCCTTTCATCAACTCCTGTGAGTTTCCATAAACCTTTCCCAGAGCTCCGTACACCAACATGAGCGAAATCAATCCTTGAAAGCCAGCAGAAACAAAGAACTGGATTTGTGCGAAAACCATCGTCGAGTGAAAGCTGATGAGTGCAAACATGCAGATGGTCACACAGAGCAGGGCTTGACAGACGCCAATTAAAATTCCATCGGATTGGTGAATGTCGTTGAAACAGGTTAATAGAATTTGAATCTGTCGGAATGTTGAAACTTCCTTCTCAATGGTTTCTGAATTCATCATCAATCTAGAAAAATTATTTCAAGAGAAACGATTTTACATAATTACACGTCCGGCATCTTATTTAATTTGCATTTAAATTTTTTAAACTGATGAACCTTTGCAGAGTTTTGATGTAGCGATTGATATTGAAACAGGGGATGTAGGTGAAACAAATTATTTCCGAATTCAGTTCCAGATAAAGGAATGACAGTACGAAAAAATTTATTACTGCTACGCACACTTTTACCACGTTT
>VYYJ01001088.1:0-34873 GCA_021029165.1 Cyphoderus albinus | reverse complement strand
TTTTCTTTGTTCCCTCATAACTTTAACTGTGGCTGTACGATTGAAAAACGGATTGCGCCACCCTATGTACCAACTATCTGTGATGGTTATAGGCTATAGTATGTACCGCCAAATTGCCTAGATTTGGTCGGGTGGGTTTTTGACCCGAGCGGGTTTGGGTACAAGCATGAATTTTCTGAAAATTTGCATAGGGGTTCCCCTTCATGCCCAACGTACTTGTGCCAAGTTTCAGGAGAATCCCATTCGTTGTTTTAAAGATATTCGTTTTAGACCCAAGCGGGTTTTTGGTAATAGGTTCCATAAGGATTGCATTTTGAAGCAATGGTTTCCAACTGTAATTGGTTGGTTTCCCTTGCCCACTGGGGTGTGGAATGCGTTTCCAATTGTGTAACCACGGCCTTAAATTATAAAGACGCTTTACCACCACGTTGGCCGGTGGGAAATGCGGTTCCATGACCCGATCGGGTTTGGTCATGAATAAAAATTTTCTGAAAATTTGCATAGGGGATCCTCCACATAGTCTAAGTACGTGTGCCAAATTTCATGAGAATCCGCTACGTTGTTTTCAAGATATTTGTTTTAGACCCGTGTGGGTTTTTGCTATACGTGCCATAAGGATCGAATTTCAGAACAATGGTTCTCAAAGGTAATTTGACGGATTGTTGTGCCCACTGGGGTGCAAAATGCGTATCCGATTGTGTAACTGTAGGCCTAATTTATTAAGACGACCTATTTTGTACGGTGGGGTATGTGGTTTAGCTGACCCGAGCGGGTTTGGTCAAAAAATAAAATCTTTTGAAAATTGGCATGGGGGTTCCCCTACATGGTCAAAGTACGTGTGCCAAGTTTCATGAAAATCCAGCCATGTGGTTTGGTGATATGGGTTTTAGACCCAAGCGGTTTTTTTGTAATACGTTCCATAAGGATTGAATTTTGGAACAATGCTTCTCAATGGTAACTTGAGTGTTTTGGTTTGTATTACTTGGTTTAATCATCCAAAATGGGTAGACTTAAGTGCGAAGTGGGAGACAAAGCGGGGGCGTGGGGGCGGCAGGCCCCACAACTACAACCAAATTTTTTTATTTATGGAAATCTTTAATTTTGCTAAAACAAATAACTTTAAAACACATTGCTGAATTCTCGAGAAAATTGGTAAAATGAACTCACATACCTTAAGCGCTCGCTACCCGTGCATAGAACGGGTTCCCTCTGCTAGTCTATATATATATAGCGCAAAATGTGTCTGTCCCCGACGTTTTTTGAAAAATTGGTTTTCGTTGTTACACCATCACGTTAATTGTGACTGTACGATTGAAAAATTGATTGCACATCTGTATGCACTAACTATCTGTGATGGTTATAGGCTATAGTGTATACCGCCAAATTGCCTAGATTAGGTCGGGTGGGTTTTTGACCCGAGGTCGGTTGGGCACATTCGAAAATAAATCTTCTGAAAATTGGCATAGGGGTTTCTCTTGATGTCCTAAGTACATGTGCCAAGTTTCATAAGAATCCGCTAAGTTGATTTATAGATATTTGTTTTAGACCGAGCGGGTTTTCGGAAATAAGAGCCAAATGGATCCCAAATGTAGGACAATTGTTTCCATTGGTTAAAAATGCAATTTGGTGCCAGATTTGCAATCCTTATGCTTGCTTAACCGTGACACTATGCTATGGGAACAAAATGCAAATTGCTTCGGGTGGGTTGACGGTGACCCGATCGGGTTTGGTCACAAAAATAAAATCTTCTAAAAATTGGCATAGACATTCCTTTACATATACTGAGTACGTGTGCCAAGTTAAGAATCCGCTCAGTCGTTTCACAGATATTAGTTTTTGACCCAAGCGGGTTTTAAACAATGTTTTTGTTCCTTTTCAGGGTGGGGCTCAAGGTTGGGTCAACCATGACTCAAAGAGTCACGGTCCTCCACGTGGTGAGCCCTGGACACAAAATTTCACATTTGAAAGCCCCAACCAATTTCTGGGATCTTATTTTTTGCTTAACTTCTGGAAATAAATGGGGCCATATGGATGGCTTTTGTAAGGTTAACAAGTTTTAGGGTTTATGATTTGCATTACATGGTTTAAAACACCACAATGTGTACTCTATCGGGCGGAATGGGAGAAAAAGCGGGGGCGTGGGGGCGGCAGCCTAAAACAACCATTATTTTTTAATTAAAAAATATTTATAAAACAAATAATTATACAACAGCCCAGCCAAATCTCTTGGAAAATGTCAAAATAACCACAATAAAAGCTAGCTACCCGTGCATACATATTCGTTTTAGACCCAAGCGGGTTTTTTGAAATGTGAGCCAAATGGATATCAAATGTAGGACAATGGTGTCCAAGGGTTAAAAATAAATTTTTGTACCATATTTGCGCTCCTGTTGCTTACTAAAGCGTGACACTATGCTATGGAAACAAAACGCAAATTTTGTCGGACGTTGATCCGAAAAATGGTCAAAAAATAAAATCTTCTGAAAATTGGCGTAGACGTTCCTTTACATATCCTGAGTACGTGTGCCAAGTTAAATAAGAATTCGCTAAGTTGTTTTACAGATATTCGTTTTTGACCCAAGCGGGTTTTTGGTAATACGTTCCATAAGGATCGAATTTAAAAACAATGGTTTCCAACGGTAATTTAGGCCTATTAGTTTGTGTTACATGAGATAATCATCCACAATGGGTAGAGGTATTTGCAAAGTGGTAGAAAAAGCGGGGGTGTGGGGGCGGCAGCCCCCATAAACTAAACCAAACCTTTATGGTAACAAAACAGATGCGTATTTTCTAAAACAAATATTTTAAAATCGTTCAGGGATATTTCGTGGAATTTGTTTAATTTGACTAACAAACATTAAAAGCTAGCTACCCGTGCATAGAACGGGTTCCTTCTGCTAGTCTAATATGACTTTTAATAGCGCTGGCAAAATTGGCTAAGTACAAAAATTTGGCTATTTTTTTTACTCGTGTTGTTTTACGTCTCACCGATTCAATTATTAGTAGGAATTTCATGCTGTATGTATCAAGGGTTAATAAAAGCGAGAGCTGACTACGACTTTGACAGAAAACAAGAGTTTACATTTTGCACGCTCTTTTCATTGCTGCACGACCTATCTAATAAACTTAAAGGACAAGGTAATGCAAAAAAATTAGCAATCTATGTTCCATTTCATTTCACTCGCCCTCAATCCAATGGTAGTTTTCAACACACCCTTTTCAAAACAAAACTTTTTCACGTGCTAAATATACTTGCTATGATAATGCATTGTGATCTTAAAAACAACTCATCAAGTCGAGGAGCTCTTTTCTTGCTTCCTCCCTCTCTTATCATCGAGCATTCAAGTTGCAAGGTCCAAGGTCAAATTAAAAATAAAAAGCAATTCGCTTGTTATTCTAACACGTTGCTGCAAATTCACAAAAGTACGGTCTGTTGCTTGTATGTATTAGAAGATATTGACAGACAACTTTTGCATAAAGATGCGATCAGTTTAGTGCTAGAAATTACAATGCATATTTAGCCAGTTAGCAACAGGATAAAATATTGCTCAACACACCAGACTTTTTTTATTTTGCATCTTGCGAAAAAAAAACTGCTCTTCAAGTTCACACTGCTCGTAGACTGACACTACTTGTTGGATACACGACGAAAATCGATTGCAATCAAGTCAAGCAAAACCAACTTACAAGAAAAATTGCCAAATTGCCATTGGATTACTTATAAAAAGCTATGAAATGAACAATTCGACGTGTTCGATTCAGATGAAATAAAGAAATGTTGCATGAAATCATGAAGTAGAAATTCCACCATAGGTAAATAAATTACACAGCCAGCCAAACTGTCTTCAAGTAAAAAAATTAAATTTATTTTATTGACCTGATGAAAAAAGACATGCAACTTAACTTGTTCAGCTTTTTTGTTAAAAGCTTATAAAGTTGTTTGGTTCAAAATCTGCTTTTCAGCTCGAAAGTTAAACGTTGATGAATATTTGCTAAAAACTGATTCTGCCGCATTAAAACAGAGTATACTGCATAGTGCATACTTAGTTAGTCCCCCCTTTCAACTGTGAATATCAAAATCTAAAACTAATGTACGAATTTCCGATTGAGCACGATTCCATCGTAATGAACTAATGATGTCAAAAAACACTTGCACCACCGCATGCCGCTGATTCGAACCCACTGAACTCAACTCAGCCAATTAGGAAACTAATGAAATTGAAGTTTCTTATATAACATCATTTTGCAGTGTGCATATCGTTAATTCCGGTAACAATCAAATCGTACGTAAACTCCTGCTGTCGCTCGTCTGCTCGCTCAATAATAATTACCCGTTTTCTCTCTATCTCTGCCTCTCGCAAAATAGGCAAATTTATATTCAAAGTACAAAGCTTTCATCAAAATTGTGCAATTAAATAAATACCTGAAAATTGTTAGTTTCGAAACCTCCCTTTTCTACTTTATAAAGTAACGTTTTACGATATGATAATAATTTTAATGATAACGATGATGCAGATTTTTTGGGGAATCGGTAACCGCCAACTTACTTAACTAACACAGTCAATGTAGCTTTTTCAAAACGACGCAGATTTGTTTTTGTAGGACGAATTCCACTGTCATTACATTTAAGACTTTCGTTAGGCTCGTTCGTTTTTAGTAGGTCAAGCTCGAGCTCAACTCTGGCTCTAACATTCAGCATTCGCATTATTATTCTACGATATTAGCTTGTTACTGTTACCTATTTTTTCTCTCTTTTCGTAATAAACTAAATATTTGATTCCCTCTCACGCAAAAATGCATCGACACAAGTTGATGCGAGTAGGGACTATCAATTCCATTAAATTAAAACTCGCAACCAAACCAACAATCCGTCAGAATCACAATCAGACACTCATACAGTTAAATGAATATCTTCTACGAAACATTGTTTTTTCCTCTACTACCACAACTGCGCACTACCTGCAACAGTACCTGTTACTGCGTGTCAGGTATTTCATTATTTTTTTTCAACTCAAATGATAATGAATCTAACTGTACTCCATTGTGTTTTTCTCTGTCTGTGGCGGAGGTGGTTTTTGTGTTTATAAGAGATGCGATGTGATATTATTTATTCAGGGTGAATGCAGCAACGCTACTACCCACCAGCAGCACTACCATTATGTACCATTTACCATAAAATGTATTACAAACCCATAACCCATGATAAGAAGATACATCGTACAGGGAACAAAGTTGAGTCGTTGCAATATTTTTTAGTTTTCAAATCATCATTAAGTACTCGGTACCTGTCTGCACACATTTTTATTCGTGACGCACGCATGCCCACGGTATGTGTATAGTAACGTTGCGTTACAACAGGTAGATTTTCTTATTTTCTACTTAATAGACAGATAATACTTTGACAAAATCTAATCCTTTTCTTTCTTTCGTTCACCAATTACTCTGAAAAATGTGTTTAAAGCAATATTGGTATTCAACCAATAACCCACCATATAACATGCATAAAAAGTGGTGTTTGCAATTTTAAAGTGTTGTGATGAGCAAAGCAGACTTTTCCTCTTCTAAAAATATTTGCTGTATCAGTCTTGTTATGCTGTGCTCTTACATATCTTACAAACTGCATTTTATATGTAATGTAAAGAGACGAGCGAATCGAGAGGAAAGGAAAGGAGAAACTGAATTTAGGGCACGGGCACAACCACCAAAGAATCAAACTGTTTTTTTTTTCATGTCGATGAATGCAATTGTTGCGCCACATCTACTAAATAAACTATTATTACCCATAATAAGCAATGCAACGCAATTACACTTTGCCATTCACCAGAGAATAGAACATTTGGCACATTAAATATTTTTGTCTGCCAAGCAAAATATAATTCGATGAATCAATAATATTGCTGTCTAATTGTTTCAAAATGCAATTCCATTTACTATATTATTCATCCTAACACTACGTTTTCATATACGTATTTACAATAGTAAAATTTAAGCCACATCTCACTACAATGGTAATCTTAAAGCGATACAATTTTATGGTTGTCGCTGCACAAGTTGCATTCGCAAAAAAAAAACAATGAGAAAGGGAGCAGACAGAAAAGTGCAATATTGTAACAATGAAAAGGGAGGACGAGAGAAGGTTGTTGCTTTGTTTGTTTACAATAATTCATAGTGGAGAAATGCCTGTCACTCATCAAGATGCCTGATAATAATAAAATAGATTAACATAATGTAAGTACATATCTAATTTGCGCAATGTCTTTTAATTTTCCGAGTAGAGGTGAAATGAAAGTAAAGTAAACAAGAGTAACCAAATACACAATAAAAACTACCCTCTCACTCAACCAAATCTAATTTTGTCTTTTTATGCAAGAATGAAAGGAGTCTTTCGTAACGTCACTTTTTACAAAGTGCTATAAATATTTCCAAAGTTATTGCAATTTCATTGAGATAAAAACAAAATAAACAGGCACCTATTTTTTCGAACATTTGAAAATTCCCAACTTCCCAACTAAATAAAGCTAATGATATTAAACGTTGTAACTTAAAAGTAAAACGCTTCTTTAGGAATGGCTGGCCAATTTTGACTTTTTGGAGGGGGTATAAACAAATTTTTCATTGCCGTCGGAGAGTTTCATGCCCAGTTAAATTGTTTTATAATAATTATTATTCGTTCTTCGTCATATAATTGTATACCACACAATTAACCTCACTTCAATGTTCAAACGAAATAGAAAATTACTCAAAATCATTTAGCCCATTTAATTCCTTTCCGACATTTACTTTTCAAACGAAAATAAGAGTGCAGTTCCTTTTCCTTGTTCGAAATGCTAACACTGACACATAAAAACTGTAATGGCAAGTAATAAAGTCGTGAAATGAATAGCGAAATTGAAAGCAAAAGTTTTTACCCTTGGTATTTACTAGTGGCGTTATCTCGTAAAATAATCATTTCATTCATTTGTATTGCCTTGCAATGACAATACTAGGATTTTTAAAGCGTACATACACAGAACAGTTGGGTTTGCGTTATACGAATATTATGATTACATGCACTCCAATGCAATAATAATGATGACGACCATGGTGCTTGACTAGAAACAACTACCACTCAACTACCTATGTAATATGTATCTACCAATTTGCCAAAACATGATTCAATCGAAATACTATTACATCAGTGCAAAGTAGCACACACGTATTTGGCCCTAGTGTTTTTCTTCCTTCCTTCCTTCCTCAATTCGAATCGAATATTGATGCGAAATGCAACTTCTTGTATTATAAATTGTTATTGTTAATATCAATGCCCAATGAATGAACCAATCTTACAGAATCGTAAAACGAGGTTGCACGCAAACAGCAAATCGATGCAATGTGAAACTGAAACTATTTCTTAAAGTAGTTCGTTCGTACTGTACAAATCAATGCACCTCCTTTGCATGTTGCAAAGAGCCAATAACCAAAGCAATTTTCAGCGACCTCATAGAGGAATGTCATCTGTCATCAAGTCAAAGTCAGCGTTTCCGCTCAGTTTCGATAACACAGTTTTATAATTAAAAATTCCCACAGTCATCAGAGACTGACAAACTAGTACCTGCCTACGTAAACCAAAACGTTTTTGCCTCCACTTTAATCCAACTTGTTGAAAAGTAAGGTACCTAAATTCCTTGAACCAACATGAAAGTATTCGAAATATGCACCATCTTAGAGTTTTGATGTGACAGGAGCACCCAACCCACACAAATAAATACTCAGAAGGATCTCAAGTGAAACCAAGTTTCTTTCTGTCAATTTAATTGAATCTTTCACGGCTTACGTCACGTCATGCTCAATGCTCATAAACCTACATGCATTACAATGAAAGGATAACTAACTTAAATAACAAAGTTAGTTAGATGTAAATTGAATGAAAACTTACAAGTGGCACGACGTCGTCTTCTGGCTGTCATGTTCCTTTTTTCTGGTTTACTCTTGTCTTTCGATAGGAGAGGATCGGAAGCCAGAAAATCTTTGGAATTTTCAGCTATTTAAGAGGAAGACAAAACACTTGATATGGGGGCGAGATTATCTCCGCTTTCCTAGCTCAAGTAAATCACGTTCAATGTGTAGCAAAGCGTTTTTAAATTTACGAAGTCTTATTATCGGAGACAGTTCACCTGTGACTTCTTTCTTATCTACGTCACGGCACGTGTTACCTTTTCTTAAATACCAAAACTAACAGTTTTTCAAGCTTTGATACCTTTCAGCCACTACTACACTGTCAACCTGACAAGTTACGTTTGTGCAAAAAAATTTCACGTCCGCACGTGTGTGCCCTATAAAAGTTGCGAAACGAATGATATTTAATCTCAACTCCCTTCACTCAAACTTCACCTAAAACACAACGATTTTAAATATATGTATGACTCATACAAAACGTTTGTAAAATTCGCACAGGAAGCGTCGGCAGGTGACTTCATGTTATGTGTACCTATCTGCTTCCACTTCTTTCCAGCGCGACACTGACTCAGACAGAGAAGCTAACGACCCTGTTATTATGGCTTGGCTGGGACTGAAAGCGACTCTTTATATCAGTGTAGCATTATCGCAGCAGCGCTCCGTTCCATTCCCTCCTTCCTTCCATTCCGTTTCCCATTGCTTTACTTACACAAGTGACGCTGAGCAGCTTAAACTTCTCTTTACTCCTAACTTAGGAGTCCTAAGGTTTCCCAACTCTAGTTTTATAACAGCATAACAGAATCATCTTTTCTGCATTCGCCACCTCTATTTTTCCTTGACGAATTTTCCACGCTGTTCCATTACCAAGACCTACCACACACTCTGCGATCACGGTGTAGCGAGCAATGTGCCATTCCTTTACTTGCATCATTGCGATGTATATGTATATGTCTATGACTATATGACTGGCCGCCTCGCCTACACACTTTTCATGTTATAACCAAATAACCATATTTTATACCATATTAACGCTGTTAAAAACATACTTGCATTGCAAGTTGCAACTAAGTGCAAAGACTTTTAAACAACAGCGTTTTTATTCTCTAGCCACACGATCCAGTAGCAGCGCAGTAGCAGCGTCTCTTTTCGGCCAAGTGGCGCTTAAAACGAATAAGGAAAACGTCCTTCTGTGTGCCATTGGCACTTTAATACCGAGAACAGAGAAAGGGCAACTTGATGCTTCTCGAGAATACTACAACCTACTTTCAACGTGAATTTCTCAAATTCGTATGCTGATGACCTTTTCTCGGTATAAACAAGTCAAAGTAAGTTAGTACGTAGAAAAGTAGCGGTGTTCTGCGACGCTCCACCGTGTGAGTTACCTACGAGAAGTTACCTACCGGTGAAAAACAAACTTTTCTACAGAAAACTACGTTGTTCAATGTGTTCAAATATTACAGCTTTAGCATGCTGAAGCGACGAGCACAACAACAAGCGTCGTCCGCTCGCTCATCGACGTCACCCAAACTACGTCATCGCGAGTGAGGAAAACGGGAAAGCGGAAAATCTCATTTCACCATTAATTTTCTTCCTGACGGAGGGAACGTGTGCGTGCGTAAGTAAGGGAGCTCCTAGCTCCGTTTGACTGACACAGATCTGCTACAAAACGGAAACGCTGCTGCCTACTATTAATTTTACAATATAATGCCAGTGGAGTGTAGAAAAATAGGTCTCCAGCGGCATACGCCATTCTTTATCTGGAGGCAGTGAATTTTCCAAGGACACTCTAACTAACACCAACACAACGATAACACCTCTAGCCTGTACATTTTACCTATGGCATTTACAAGATGAACTTCTCACTTAGAAAGATGTTCATGTTATGGAAAGTCAATTCTTCTTGCTCCTTTATTTGGCCTTCAACCTCCAATTTCCCTTTCACAACTACAAAATGATTGTCAGAAAGGTCTTTTCTTCTCACTCCGCAACAGCCAATCAGTAATGTTGTACTTTACTTAGAAAAACATAAAACCAATACAAACTTTGTATTACAAAGAACAGCCTCGTCGAGAAAGAGATTTATCCCAACGCAATTATGTTCCCTTCCAGCATTTCTAATACTGTATCATCCAGCAAATGAGTTACTAATGTTTGTAGTAAATAGGATAACTCAATTCTCTCTCATGGCATAAGGGATTCAGGGACACTTTAGCGAGTGAAGCCTTTACGAAATCCTAGTCTAGACAAAGCAAAACACTTTCCTGTTTTATTACTACCCTATACTGCCTATACAATTTCAGGTTTTTATTATAAGCATATTATGTCTATCTATCCTTATGGATTTTTCCCTAAACTTTACTTTGCTTGCTCAGTCACAGTCTTTTCATTGGTATCAAATCAAGACAAGAGTGGAAAATACCTACTGAGAGTTATTCCTCTTGTAAGTCAATGACTTTCACCGCTTCTGCCACAAAACTACAGTAGTAGTGGAAGTAGTAAAAAAAGTAGCTCACCACTGAAACATTTTCTTTGTAGTGTACCTAGTACCTAATCTATAGTATACTCGCTAAATAAGGGAAAGAAAACAGTTCAATGACGCTTGTGTGGTGCGTTTTTTTCTTGTCTCGTTTTAGGAGCTTTTACTATATACGCTGATACTATCAGAATTCACTCTTCCGTTTTCCCATTCTACTTTGCCACCGCATTACATTATAACATGCCTACTTTCATATTATCAACGGAGCCGCTTTTTCCCAGTCTAGTAAGCAAATACAGTAAATATTTCATGGAACATAAATAATGCCAAATGCCAAGCGCGTCTCGTTCATAGTAACGCACATGCATGTCTACAGTCTACCGAGTGAATATTTGATTAGGTTAGGTTTAGGTTAGACATTTCAATGTGAAACAGACTGGAAGGACGCACCAAGAAAATAATTCACTCTCAAACACAGAACTTCAATTTAATACTAGGTTATAACAACATTGTTATTACAATTTTTCCGAAATTGTCACGACGGGACACGAATTACATCCTAATGCAGCGTTCACTTTCATAAATAAAAATTTCTAATTAACCTCAATTTTTATTAACGTTAGGGGTACCGAAATGCATACAAATCGAGTTCCAGTTCCGCTGAAAATCATTTTTCCTTACTTCCTCTTCCTGGAAATTCAAAATACGTAATTTCCAGTGTGTCGCAGTTTCGTTCTTCGAACTGATAAATAATACTTCACTTTCTCCCACGGGCGAGGCCCGGCACGAGCCTTCTTTCTTCAAAACAAAATTACCTAAATATTTACTTGCTGCAGCAAAACCAAAACAAATCTGCCTACCGTGTTTACATTTTGGCGTGCTTTTGTGACTAACATCACAGACATTTCCCCTATTATGCTCTATTTCCTACCTCAACAACAACAAACATCATAATCGACAAAGGACGGTTTTCAATTTCCAGCTACAAAAACAATTTTTGTGCGTAGTAATAGTAAGATATGAAATCAAAATAAGTAGGTATTTAATAGTTATTTTCAGCATCGCTCAGGCATATTATGCATATCTTCGCCGAATTTTAATTACATTAGTCCTTCATACAAAATATCTAACCTCGAAACTCCAGCAAGAGTGGGATTGCATGGAGGAGAGGCTGCTGATAAACGTGAAGAAACAGCCGCAATAAAAACGTGCATGTGTGTCGTGTGGATCATATTTACATTACACGTTCGTTAGTTGATCGACAACAACGCAAAATCATATAACCTTGAGATGCTACTAGAGGATTTTGCCCTTTTCTTCTTTGTTCTTTTTCTCTCTTGCAATTCTACAATTTCACTTTAATGCCACGTTACATACGTATCAGGTTGATGTGTGGTTGTTATTTGCTTGCACACTAATCCTACACTAATACCAATTTACTTATTCATGGAATAATAACTACCTACTTAAATTCTAAGAAAAAAATTGCACAAAAAGGGAATTCAACCATGGACTCTGAAGTGAAAGACTATAGCAAGTCGGAAACATAAGTCGACATATTGTCTCAATTATCAACATCACGTTTCCATCAAAGATGCAAAATGTGTTTGTTTGTGATTGCGTTGTCGAATTTAATGTCGAAATACAATGTACAAACTATGATATGAATTATACTGGAGAGAGAAGAGTGCATCAGATTAGAGTACTTTGACACATGATACGTGAAATCTAATCCAGCTCCAGCAACTAAAATGAAACAAACCACGCATATGCAAGATGTAAGTCCTTGCAAATTGGATGGTGATGGATGCATGAAACAAACAATATAGACAATATAGAGATAGAAAGCTCTATTTGACGGATGTATGGATGACGAAGCAAAAGGCTTGCACTGAAATAGCTCCAGCTCATCCCTTCACATCATCATCTTATTCGTAATTTCCAACTGAAATTTGTGTTAGTTACACGTGTAACTCTACTTGACTGACTATGGCTATGCCTATTACCATCAAACGAATTTAATTTACTGCCTATCCTTTCCAACTCGGTACATTCATTCAACACCAGTTTATTCTGGTTGCCCATCTTTAGTCGATTATGTACCACCTATCCTACTCCTACATTACATTTTTCTCCTTATCGCGCGTATAAAAAACTTGGATTATGCAATGCAATTTTTAACTTGATCATCAACTTGATTCTCTCTGTGTATGTCCACCTGTTAAACTTGCTAAATGTTGAACATTTTTTCATTACCACTTCACCATTATCTATTTTATGCCTTCACATTCTCGAGGACGAACTGAGCTTGCCTTTTTCAGTTTTTATTCATGTAAAGCGAGGAGGCAAGTGACGCAATAATTTTGGAAGGGAAATTGCATAGTAAATGTAAATGTAAAACCTATGTAAATGCACGCAACCAAAAAGCACAATCTGGAGCAAAATGAATGAACTACAAAAGTGGTAACTCGCTCAGTGAGATTTGTGTCAAGATAATACATCTTTGGCTTCAAAATTCACGTTTGACAAACACTGCTGTTAACCGTTTAACATGGGCCTAACCTTTTCCTACTTAAAACTCAACAGGAGCCTTTTTAGACTCACAATGTAAGGTAAAATTTCTAGCAGTAAATGTTATATCTAAAGAAATATTTGGATGTTAACAAAGGAAACTAGAACAAGACAAACACAAAAGGTTCACAAGTTTACACAAAGGAATCTCCCAAAGAAAGAATGAAAAAAACACCCGGCTGGAAAAAAAGCTTAAGCCAGAAAGGGCAGTGAAGCCACGACTTGATTTTGTCTTACAGACGATGAATAATGTAATGTGTTCAGTATTGAAAATTACACCGGTGGGTCTTTGATGCGATAAGCAAAGTATGCAAAAAAAAGTCTAGTAAAAAATATTTACCTTTCTTTGGTGTCCCAGTCGCTTTTCCTCCCTTCTTGTCAGACCTTGGTTTCGGCATCTTGAATTTCGTCCGTTACAATTTCTCTTTCTGTCCACTTATTATTAAGTTCTTCTCCACACCAAATCTACCCTTCCTGTTTTCTGGGTAAGGTTCCTTCCTTTGTCTCCAAATTCAAAAGTCCTTGCTCGCTATGTACTTATAACAGTAACAACCGTAATTTATTGGTTACTTGGTGAAAAAGTTCTCCGGATCAAAAGTTGATTTTTTTCTTTTCGTGTTCCCCCAGACTCACAAAGAGAGAGAGAGTTAACAAAGAAAAGAAAGAACGTGACGCAGCTAGATTGTTTTCCAGGGTACGTTTTTCTTCCAGCTGTTCCAGTCGTCGTTGATAACCTTGAGTTAGTTGAACCAAATGACGCAGCTGCTCTTTGTAGTTTGTTTTTAGTCGTTTTCGTTTTATATTTAAATGTGTGCGGAGGTGGTGACGTGGTGATGCTACCAAGTCACAATGATTTCCAATTGATTTCGCTTATTATAGAAATAAACTTTTACTTTACGTATTGCAAAATTGGAGGATGATGAAAAAGATGCGCTGGTGGCAACCGCCAACGAATAATCAAATGATCAAGTCGTTAGACGGAGGTTAACTTTCCCTGTCGGTGATTTGCTTTGTAATAACGAAAAAATGATTTTCATTCGTTTGAAGTCGTTGACTCCTGTGAAACGAAACAAAAAGAATTTTTCGTCTATATAACACACACAATTAAAGATTTACCAGGTTTATTGACTCGTTAACAATTTAAAGCACTTTTAATCCGTACAATTTCCGACGTATATTTTGTATGAATGCACTATGCACACATAGATACATAAACACTTCTACAAAGTTTACTAGCCTTCCATCCCATTTAATTTACATTTAACGACAAAGATAACGATGCCTAGCCTATGAAATGAAACGAAAAATGTCACATCATCATATCATTTACCCAAACGTCCACTTTAACTAACGTCTGTCAATGAAAGAACCTGCTTTCACGTGAAATGTGCATGTCGCTTGTCGCTAAAACTTTCGACGTATTGCATTCTACATTACGTATAATATACTCTATTTTGTGTCAGTTATATTTTTATACCAATCAAACCTTTCTTCCGTGGCTTGTGGCAGAATTTTAAATGTGTTCAATGGAAAAGTTTTATTGTATGTATTTAAAGTAAACCAAACCAAAACTTAGGAACGGAACGAGCGAAACTTATAACAACACTACTAAATCACAGGCGACAATCTTGTGTGACTACCTTTACTAAACTAATAATGTTTCTTAATTAGGTAGAATAGATAGTTAAAGTATGTAAAACTATGCTGCGCTACAGTTAATGACTCCAGCCTTTTACCATACGGTCGAGGTGATCATCTATTAATAAAGCTAAATTCTATTACTTACTCACAAAACATAGCGTCACGGCAAAGCATGGCAAGAATAAAACTTCCTTGCTCTGTCCATGTATGTGAGTGAGCATACTCTGGATGGATGGATGATTAAAATAAACTAAAGAAGGTTAGGTATTTACTAACAAATTGACAATTGTATTATCGTATTACTACACGCAACTTATTGGCTAAAAGTAAATCTTTCTTTGGATTGGAATGAAATGTTTGAAAAAATGTCGATGTCGGTTATCATTGTCTACCTTACTTCACCTACATTAGAATATGTTTAACATTTAGCATTTACTTACTTGTCTGCGTGCTGTGTGTAGTTGTATAATAATTGTAAGTAATAAAGCTGTGTATAGACTCATTTCTGCAGATAAATACAGTACAATACAGACTTGATTTGTATAGAATATAACAGACTTGACTGTGCCAATTGAGCAGTTTACCTAATTAGGCTATAATAGCGTTAGCGTTAGCCAATAAAGCTACCTACACACTTTATGTAATTTTTGTAATTTAATTTCATTAAATTCTTTTAGTCAGACGAAAAAAGCCCCTGTGTCCCCAGAATTGTTACGGGATTTGTTTAATTAACCATTTACTATATAATCACAAATAAATCATCGAAGAGTAAGAGTCTCCACTTATAGCACCAGTGCAGTTGTTGGGCACCGAAAAATGTCCAGGAGGACCAAATGAAATGAAAACACAGCTTTTGAGTGAATTAAAATTAGAAGAAATATAAAACGCAATCATTACAGCAGGATAAGTAGTAGAATTATATAAAAATAGAGAATAAACAAAAACCAATTAAGTAATTCTATTTTATTTTATTTGCACCGTTAAATCACGATGCTTTATATTATATGACATGCGCCATGGGCATAATGGGCAAATTGGGCAAGCAAACTACGCCTAGTATTAGTAATAGTAATACCAAGTAATTTAGTAATTCATGTTGTCAAATAATTAATTTTTAATTTATTTACATCCTACCTACCTAATCTTTCCTTTACTCCTGACATCATTACTTACTTATTACTTCTTGCTGCTCATCAATCATCTAATTATCATTAATATTAATCATTCTCTTTCAGGTGATATGCTATAATAACTATAATGCTATAAATCTGGTTTTGGTACCGCTACTTCTTTAGTTATTAAATACATCCTTTTACTTATGCGCCATTTCCATCCGTCCGTCCGGCGTCCGCATAGGGAAAATACATTCACTACCATCGTCTCAAGTCACCCATCCTTTTACTTATGCGCCATTTCCATCCGTCCGTCCGGCGTCCGCATAGGGAAAATACATTCACTACCATCGTCTCAAGTCACCCATGCATTTTCATAGAGTAAAACCACCAACTATCAACTACTTTTTTTAACTATTGCTGTTGTGTTGTTGAGTGAATTTACAGTTGTGTGAACTTCTTGAACGTAAACAAGATGACACACAGTGTGTTCGCTGCTACACATTACATTAATTCTTGATTCTTCATCAAATCGTGAAGCCAAGTTGACCACATATAATAAATGGTTGAATTGAATTAATTAATTATAGAAAACACTGCATTATGTGTTGTGTACGCGGACTGATTATGACTCACGTTTTAAAAGTAAGTAGCGTAATTAGTTTTGATTTTTAGTTTTTTAACTATTATTAGTTGGAAGATTCATCAAATGTACGTTTTTGATCATTCTTGATTTAATTGCTTTTATTAATTAGAACTTTCGCCAAATTGTTGAATTAATTAATTATTGAATACACTGGATTATTTGTTGTGTACGCCGTGAATCTTCTAAATCAACACGGATTGATTATTACACACGTTCAAAAAGTAAGTAGCTTTTATTTATTTTTATTTATTAATTAAAAGATTCACCAAATGTGCGTCTTTGATCATTCTTGCTTCAATGAAATTCTTTAACCTATCTAAATTAACCCTAACACTAAATATAATCGAATTACAAAACAGAATCATAACTGGAACAGATAGTGTTAGGCGCTGGGCAGAAACGGGTTGCAAGAACTCTGGAACAGTTAGTGGCAGACGCTGGGCGGAAACGGGTGCAAGAACTCTGGAACAGATAGTGGCAGACTGGCAGACGCTGGGCGGAAACGGGTGCAAGAACTCTGGAACAGATAGTGGCAGACGCTGGGCGGAAACGGGTGCAAGAACTCTGGAACAGATAGTGGCAGACGCTGGGTGGAAACGGGTGCAAGGACTCTGGAACAGATAGGGGCAGACGCGGGGCGGAAACGGGTTGCAAAGGACTCTGGAGCAGATAGTGGCAGACGCTGGGCGAATACGGATTGCAAAAAGTAAAAAAGTGAAAAAGTAAAAAAGTAAAAAGGTAAAAAAGTAAAAAAGTGAAAAAGTAAAAAAGTGAAAAAGTGAAGTTGTGAACTTATAATATTATGACTTTATGAACTTGCTGGAACTCTTGCTAAAACTAANGGAACGCTTGCTAAAACTAAGTAGTTGTTGTTTTTTAATTAATTAGTTTTGATCGTTTTTGATCATTTTTGCTTTAGTCAAATTTTTTAACATATCTAACTTAACCCTAACGTTAAATGGAAGCATAGCGCCGGAACAGGAAGGGGTCAGGAAATGGGCTGCAAGGCACAATACCAGAAAAAGGCTGAGGTGGGGCGAGAAACTGTGGGTGTCACCAGCACAAGCAAAATACAAGCCTATGTTTGTATATCCCACAGGTCTATTAATTGGGGATTCTATTAGATTTACCAGCGTACGATAGCATCTTCATCAGCTAGGATATTCCAAACGAAAACAATGCAGAAGGCAACGGGAAAAAATGTTTCAATGTTGGCGGTTTACGCATTCTGTCGATGTCACTCATATCCGGTAGACAAGTAGTAGATTTTAAGAAATGACCAAGTGACTTTATGATCTTTGACCTTACGACTTTATGACTCCATGACAAATCGACTCTATGCCAGCGTAGGCTGGCTTATTGTCTGCTAGTACTATAATGATTATAGTACTATGTATAATCAACCTGAAGATATAATAGAACCAATAAACTAAAAATAAATTATCGATTTATGTTCCGTTCCACGTGGACAACTTCATTACAAAAACGCCACGGTTCTTTACAAATGAGCTTGAAGAGATAAACCATGGTGGTCTTTTATTATTGAATGACGATAAATGATATGATAAACTAGCCACTTGCCAAATTTTTGTTCATGGTCATTGGTCATACAAATAGAGGTTGGTGTAAGGTTGTTGTAAATGCATAATAGCATAATATATAAAATACAAAATACTTATATTCCATAAAAATATTCCATAAAAATCTTAAACCACTTACGTTTTGCTGTAGATCCTTTTTGCAGGATTCCGGCCCGTGTAGATAATTGGTGATATTACTTTTTTGTAGTTTGTAGTTTTTAAAAACAATGAAACAAGAATCTCTTTTTATGAACGTTTTTAAAAGAATGCTTTCTGCAGAAACTTACAATATCTAAGTTTAATCTTCCTCAAATAGATATGAACTGCTGAAGAAATGTTTTAAAGACTTGCAGACTTAAAAGGAAATTAAACATCAAACTAAAAAATTAAGATAATTACTAATGAAGAGTCTTGATCAAAAAAGTCTTTTTAGAAAACGCTGTTCTTGTTCCTCTTTGTGGGTAAAATTTCTAGGATCTAACAGCATCAGAGTCTTTTCTCCACATATAAAATTTTCGTTTAACCACCAACACTCGCAACTGAAATCACCACCATTAAATTGTTCACAAGAAGACAGGCCGTTACTAATAAACGACAACGATGAAGTGAGTGCATTTGATCCAGGGCTACTTTCAAAGACAACATGAGAATTATCAATCGAAGACGCAACAGTAGGGAACGAGGATTTTGATTTATTCACACTGAATTTCATTGCAATTCAAGACAACGGCAATTATTCGAAAATGTTCGAGATTTTAAAATCAACCGAAGATTTCCCTTCCACTTTGAGTTCTTTTTCACGGAGAAATGTTCTAAAAAGTATTTCCAAAATGCCTTGTTTGGAAATAAGTGCAGTGCTGTTGTATTCTTAAAACTGTGATTAACTAGAAAATTGCACACTTAATCAAAAAAGTTTCCACACTCGGTTTCAATTTCTTAAACTTTCATTTTCTTCCGAATCTAGCTCCTGGCACTAACGAGAAAACATTTCCTTTCTTCTTGGAGTGAATTACAAAAAATATTTTGCCCACGAACACGTTAGTTAATTCATTTGGTGTAAAAATTTAATTGTAATTTTAATTAAATAAATGAAATAGCCAACATCGGAGCGAACATTTGCCTACCAAAGAAGAACCTTATGGAGAGAATTCTGAATACAGAATGGATTGAAGAAAGAACTTCCACTCGTCTCGTCTCTCCTCTCCCTCTTCAATCTTAACATTGAGAGGATAGCCGTCTGCAAAACTCCTCCATTCCTCCTCATCCTCACCACGTTGTGGCACATCACGGGACATCGTGCTTTCTTAACATGGGCAAGATACGACTTTTATGGCTTTTTTTATGATTTTTTCTCAAGGTAAAAATCTCATTCATGTGCTGTACGGCTGTACCTTCTGTTTTAGTCAAGAAGTTGCAGGGATTGTGTGCTTTCCCACGAGTTCATCAGAAAATGTAGAATTTTTCAATTTATCCCGATACTCACAACGAAATGGATGAAAATCTACAATCTTGAAGGGATTTTTCCGTCATTGAGAGGATAGCCGTCTGCAAAACTCCTCCATTCCTCCTCATCCTCACCACGTTGTGGCACATCACGGGACATCGTGCTTTCTTAACATGAGCAAGATACGACTTTTATGGCTTTTATAATTTTTTCTCAAGGTAAAAATCTCATTCATGTGCTGTACGGCTAGGCTGTACCTTCTGTTTTAGTCAAAATTGTGGGGATTGTGTGCTTTCCCACGAGTTCATCAGAAAATGTAGAATTTTTCAATTTATCCCGATACTCACAACGAAATGGATGAAAATCTACAATCTTGAAGGGATTTTTCCGTTTTGGTCTGGTCTCGTGACGAGACTCTCGTCATGTCGTCATATTCCGGCTATGCTAAATTCATACGAAACGAATACATTAACTGTTGAGCTGAGCTGACGGCATTTTAACATTGATGAGATACGCTTAGGTAGAGCAGAACAGATGCACAGAATGCTTTTAGCTCCACAATGTCCCATGACCAGGGCGGGCGCTTCAAAATTTATTAAGTTCGTTGTTACAAATAAAACATCAGCAGAATGATGGAACTAGAGTTTCATTTCAACTTCAACAGTTTCCCAAAATTAATTTAATAATTTAATTTAAATTGGTGGGATAAATTAAATTAAACTTGTTTATTTGTGTTTGTAGTGGCTACTCTGGCTATATAAAACTGATGCATGTAGAGCAAGAGTTAAAAGTTAAAAACTGTCATTGAAAGCCTTTCAGTTTTTTATAACTCAACCATCAACAAGGTCACAGCAAAAAGTAAATGGATGATTGATTGATTGTTTGGAATCGGTCACGTCACGATTAAAAATTTAAATAGTCCTGAGTCAAAACGTGAGATCAGGGATTTTGTGCTATGTTTTGTCTAAATTGCAGCATATTAATTGTTAATTAAAGTGGAAATCTTGGCTTGGATTGTTGATTGTTTTTGACAACAGAACAAGTGAAAGTTATTTTTGGAGTAACAATGGCTGTGACACTAAATCCGAAGGATTTGGACGGGTTCAAACCCTATGTGGACAAGGCGGTTCAACGTTTTGTTGGATTAAGTGAGCCAACGGTCGTGAATGCAGCGATTTCTCTACTGGCGTCTGGAGCGGATAAAATGCAAATCACAACTAAGTTGAGAACATTGCACCCGAGCCTCCGTGACAGGGCTCATAAGTTGACGGATTTGATATTCGAGTTGGTAACGGAATACGCTCAATCTGTCCAACAATTACAACAGAAAGCAAAGAAACGGTAGCTTCTAATAAACCATAACCATGCTCTATCATTTTGATTTATACATTATATCGAATAGTTTAAAAGCTTTCACATACATCATGTATGGAAAATGAAAATGGACTAAACATCGACATAATTTGTTAATTATAGGGAAAGGGGCCACGAAAGAGAAATGCAAGAAATGAAAGCGGCGAAAGCTGTTAAAATGGAGGCACAACTAACAGGTCCAGTTTCTGTATCGAAAATGCCGGATGGAATGAGCCCTGGTCAATTAACAAACCTTCAAATGAAAGAATTGATGGCAAAGGCACATCGAATGATAGAAGAAAAGAAGAAAGCGTTGGGACAATATGGAATTGGAGCTGGCGGAATGGTAGCTCCACCAGGGGTAGTTGTGCCGCCAATAGGTATTGTGACTGCTCCACATTTATCGACTCCTGTACCACCAGCAGACACGGCGTTTGAAGGTTGGTTAAAATTAAAATTCATTTAATTATGTTATGTAATTGAAAATTGAATCTGAGTGATATATCATGTACCAATCATCTTATCTTAAACATTTTTGCAGGAGATAAAAAGAGAAAACTTGCGGAGCTCCAGGCCCAAATCCAGAGCAAGATTGGAGCTCTAAAGCAAAAAGGAGGTGCCGAGCCTATTCCATCCACTAGTGGCGAAGAACCTGGTCAGTCGAAACCCGTGCCCCTATTATTAGACAATGAAGGTTAGTACAATGTTATTAATGATGATGATTGATGATTATTAGAGTATGCTAAGTAATGATTAGGAAAGTGAATGTTAGAATGATAAAACATATATTTATTGCATGAAAGATAGTAACAATTTCGCCTTCTAAACAAACTTTTTAGAGATTCACTTTTTTGAGCTGGAAGTTAGCCATTCTATTATAACGTTATATGTTACGAGGTAATAAATTGTTATCGAGCCCCTCTTCATGGTCATTATTGGCTTCGTTGTTGATGAAAGCGAAATATCGCTGGTCAACAAGAAATGATAGGGCGGCTTCCTTAGCCAAGTCGAAGGGATCACACTGAGTAGGTTGGGCAGCAAAGTCATCCGAAACTATAGTCTTCCACCCTTCAATTTGAAGTCCCTTCTCGTCGCGATAAATGAATATTTTTCCAAATAGATCCGGAATACCAACTTTTCCTTCTGCTTTCAGAGTGTTTACGGGACTATAATTAAAATAAAACAAATCAAATAAAAAATTAGGGTAACAAGTTTAGGGTAACACGGAATAAATGTAAATTACATAAAAACACTCACCTAAACACAAACAATGGGATGGTGATGATGTGCACCTTACGGTAGGTACGGACGAGTAGACGACCCAAATCCTCAAGATTCTTCATTTGACCGGTGTTTAGGCGGGCGGTTCCAGGGGCACAGTTGCTATAGCAGTAAGTATTTCGAACGGCTGCTTCACTGGTGCAATAGTTAGCTGCGCTTGCAAGATGCAACTTATAGTATCCTGACCTGTTGAAATCGTCGTCACCTGCTTGATCAGCTACAAAACAAAGGTTACATTTTGTTTTTTAGTTAATTTTAAATTAGTTCTGCATTAAGTTACATAGAATCTTCAAAACAGACCTGCGTTAATGTTGGAATCCTGGTGAAAATTAGCTAAAATGTGAACAATTGATGGAGTGAAAGATTTGTTACGGTTGGCCACGTAAATAGGTAGTGTCCCGTCAATTTCCGTAATGCGCACTGATTCAAAAACTGCTTTTGGGATTTTCCACTCTTCGTTTGTGATGGACACGTAATTTTCGAAATCCTTTGCAACGCCAACTTTGAGATCAATGATGCCTTCATACTACAACACAAGTACCATGCAACTAATTATTAATGTCGCTAACTATAGTTTAGACTAAACTTCTGCATTTTTAGTTTTTACCTCAGTTGCAATCCGTGATGGCGACTTGGCATCAGTGGTAGACTTGGAATAAATCTTGTCAGCAACCCTACGTCCGATTTCAACTTCACAATTATGTGTATATTTTAGCACGCTCTGGTTGCACACTTCGACCCCGCAATTAGGACATTTGACCTTGCCTGAGTGCGTCAACACGTGGCGATCTAATTGATTTATTCTCTTAAATCGCTTCGTACACCCCGCAACAGTGCATTTATGTTTCTTGCTTCGAACTGTTACCTTCTTATCTGCTGGCTTCCCCATCTTCCAAAAAGAATTAATTAATTAATTAAATTAAGCAGTAGTTAAATTAAGACTGAAATTTCATGCGACAAAACCAAACTGTTATTTCTGACTGATCGCTGCACTAATTTTCTGACTGACAATTTTTGCAACGCATGTAAAGCAACACTTGGTAAATAATGGCGAAAAGCAATAAATCAAATATCAAAGAATACCGACCAACAAAAAGGAGTGTCAACAAGAATAATAAAATAGGCACTGATCGCTGCACTAATTGGCTATACGACGTTGAGGCTATGCATATAAATTCAATTACCAGTCTCTCTCATTCAACGCGGACTCCGCGTAATTGGCTACTAGTATTAAAACAGTCTTCATGGGAGCCCTCTGTAATTAATTATACGTTTTTTTTGACAATGAAGGTCGTGCAATTGATATGACTGGCAAGCAACTTTTATTTCCTCAGCATCAACCCACCTTAAAAGCGAATATTCGTGCACAAAAGAGAGCGGAATTGAAACAACAAGACAAAAAGCTTAGTGAAGAACCGTTAGTAAATAAATATTTTGATGAGAGACTTGCTCCAACCACGATTCTCAAGAAAGGCGTCGAAAGGAAAAAGAAGGCATTGAAATTCAATGAGCCTGGCAAATTCGTTCAGTTGGCTCATAAGCAGCGAATGCAAGCACAGCTTTCGAAGCTACAACAAGAAATTGCCGAGAAGGCTCGAAAAACAGGAATCTCCACTGCTGCCCGTCTTGCGAAACTGTCGGGTGTCACAGGGCCCACGGAAAAGCAAATCGAATACGTTCCACAGGTGGAATGGTGGGACTCCATTATTTTGGATGAGAAGGACAGTAAAAAGGAGTTGTTGACCTATGATTCACCAGTGAAAGAAGACGCTGTAACTAATCTTATTGAGCACCCCACTCAGCTTCGTTGTCCCACAGATCCTCATGATCCCGTCTTTATGCCCGTTTTCCTAACCAAGAAGGAGCGGAAGAAATTGCGACGCCAAAATCGAAGAGAGACGTGGAAAGATACGCAAGAGCGAATTAGACTTGGTCTGGATCCTCCTCCAGCACCTAAAGTTCGAATTTCCAATTTAATGCGTGTTCTGGGCGTAGAAGCAGTTCAGGACCCTACCAAAATTGAAGCTCAGGTTAGACAACAAATGGCGAAACGATTGCAGACTCATCAAGATGCGAACCTTAATCGGAAGCTGACTCCCGAGCAGAGGAAAGAGAAAAAGTTGAAAAAAATTAAAGAAGATGTTAGTTTAGGTGTTCAAGTCTCTGTTTACAGGGTTGACTGTCTTGCCAATCAATCGAAGCGATTTAAGGTGGACACAGTGGCAAAGCAGCTTCTTATGACAGGAGCGGTGGTGATGTACAGGGAGTGCAATGTCCTTGTCGTAGAGGGAGGGCCGAAGCAGCAGAAAAAGTACAGGAGGCTGGTTTTGCACAGGATTAAATGGGACGAGGACATGGTCAAAGATAAGGAAGACGTTCCGAATAAATGCGTACTGGTGTGGGAGGGAATGACAAAAGACAGGAGCTTCAATGATTTTAAATTTAAGGCCTTAAAAACTGAAGAGCAAGTTAGAGAGTATTTCAAGAAACACGGCGTCCAGCAATACTGGGACTTAGCGCTGAGCGGAACAGTTTTAGAAACTGTAGGAGAAGTTATATAGAATAAATATTTTGTTCAGTTAAGTAAATAAGACGTAACTTTTATTTTGTCTTGGCTGGTTCATACATATATATATGTAGGTATCGGTATCGGGATTTATAATTTACAACTTGTAAATTACAAGTACAATTAATTTAATTTATATAGATAAAGTGTTAATTTATGGATTTGATTTGACCATTCTGATTTAATTCTGCTCCGCTACCTCAACTTTTTACAGGAAATATTCTGTCAACTGTTCTGATGTGAAGCTTCTCGTTTGCTTCAAGCTTCCAGCCAACAAGTTTTCGAACTAAAACTTATGGGCCAACATTCAAGAAAGTGATAAGGATTTTAAATCGCTAATACATTTGACATAAAAGTAAGCAAAACAAAGCATCATTCAGACAAGCTCCTATCAAGCTCCTTTATTAAAAGTTTGAGAAAACTCTATACCATTTATCTTAAAGCATTAAGTCTTAAGTCTGAGTCTGTCTTATCTGTAAAAAAAATAAAGTATATAATAAATATTGAATGAGTCAAAGAACCACTTGTTGTAACGTAATTGACTTCGACGCAAGTAAAATAGTTGGTCGAATATGGGAGTTTAAAATGTGTCCGGCTAAAGCAAGAAAAGCGATATAAATTAGGATTAACAAGATAAAAGATCATTACTCTAATTTCTTCAGACCTCTTTTCACACTCACCTCCATTCATTTCTATATCCTTTATGAAAATGTTATCTCGTATCACAAATGCACACTCATCATCATAACGCTTTAAAATAAAGTGTTTCAAGTTAAAATGGATAAAGCTTTTTTTTGTGATGAGTTAAAGAAGCAGCTTTACATATTATCAACTCTATAAAAATGCATTTAGGTACATTTCATTATTTTATAATTACATATTTTTCCATTTTGAGTTGTTCCACTACGGTTGTTTTCGCGTCCCAATTTCAGTGTTCGACTCGTTCTGTTCAGAAAACAGACAAAGTGAGGTGGAGGTGAGTTTAATTCGCTAATATCTTTTTCCAAAAGTGGAATCTGTCTCTGGAATCCCAGCAGCATCCGTGTCCATTACTTTTCTGATTTGAGCGCATCTGTTGGAGACTGAAGCTACACCGAATCGAACTGACGACCAAAAAGAACTTTCTTCTGCTAGTGACAAGATAATCGAAAATGGATAAAAGGGAAAAGACCAAGTACATTTTGATAGACACGGATACAGGATCAGACGATGCCCTTGCTATTTGGATGATGTTAGCTGCGCATCGGAGTCCCACGTCTCCTGTCAAAATCATTGGAATTGTGTGCGCTCACGGAAATACTGACTGTGATAATGTTGCCACGAATGTGTTCCGGACTCTACTTACTGCTGAAGAGAATAATGTATATAAAAATATAATGTGTAGCCCCAATATTCATTTCCCACGACTCATATTTTGCGAAATGCAATTAATCCTCGCAATTTCATAGATTCCAGTTTACATTGGATCACGTCAGCCACTGGTGCATTCCTGTACACCACATGTGGAGCCATTTCACGGTCTGGATGGATTTGGTGACAATGACTTTCCGCCTTTATGCTACAAAGAAGCTCCCAATCTCTCACAGGAGCATGGCGTCCTTGCAATTTGTCGGTTAGTCAAAGAGTATAAAGACAAGGGACGCCTCACGATTTTAGCTTTAGCTCCCCTCACAAATTTAGCCTTGGCTGCGAAACTCGATCCTGACATTTGTCGAAATCTAGAAGCAATCTATATGATGGGTGGCAATGTGGAAGGTTATTATTTTTCATGTCTTTTATAATTACAAATTACAAAGATGGGTAATTTACTCTAGAAAATGATTAAATGCGCAGGAGAGGGCAATGCAACGGTCAGTGCCGAATTCAATTTCTCAACTGACCCTGAAGCAGCTTTCATCACTTTGTCTTGCTACACTTGTCCGATTTATGTCGTGCCTTGGGAAGTTACAGCGAAACATGCAATTTCACATGTAAAACGCAGAATACGTTGGAAATTCTTTATTAGCAACATTCCTTATTATCTTTGGAATGTATTGTAGAGAGGAAAAAATTCCATGCATTTTTCGTTCTAATTTTTTCAGGAGTGGAGAGTAAAGGTCCTTGGAGGAATTGATACTCCACAAGCAAAGCTTCTCAACGCGGTTGAAAGAAAAATATTGGAAAAATACACGGATTCCTGGATAGCCTGTGACCAGTTTGCTGCAGGTTTTAACGAATTTAGCTAATTGCTAATTTTAACTATTAGATTTTTGATCAAAAAGAATAACTCTTATAATTAAATTTACAGCCGCTGCCATTGAACCACAGGTGCAAAACTGTTTCAATTCGAACCTTTTTTATAGGCAAATGATGTAATTTCATTAAACGATGAAACTGTTTGTAATACATTTTATAGGTTATCAAAAGTACAATTAAGCGACATTGCACCGTGGAGTTATCCGGAAACTGGACGCGAGGACTCATGGTAGTGGACAAAATGGGCATTATGAGAAAACCGGAGAATGTTGTGATTATTAATGATTTTGATGAAGAATTGTGCAAAAATTTGATGCTTATTGGTGTCGGAGGCAAACCAAAATCCAGTGCAGCAGCATAAATGAAATACACGACTTTTTTATGAAAATTATTTTATTATCCACATTAAAATTACGATTTCGCTTTTTAGTTACAGTTACATGAATAACAAGTACACACGTGTATTTAATATAACTTTTTCCTTTTCACAATACACACATTACCTTAATCATTTATTAATTAATGATAGAAACAATAGTTAAGATGCGCCCACTATTGTGTTAGTGTTACTTTTTTGTCTCTTAAGGATTATTTTACACACATACATAAAATAAATAATTGGAGTTTCTTTATATGTAATTTTTTGTCGACAGCAAATCATTCAGCTAACTATATATGATTTATTACTTAACATTTAAATATTATGATAATAAAAATTAACGAACTCTCTTCAGAATATTTTGCGATCTTTATCTTTACAATGATTTTTGCGAGATTTTATTTAAACACTAGATTCACTCGGATGCTTGGGTAAGGTCAGATTAAATAGGATAGACTTACGAGTAGCAGTTATTAGATTATATACATCGTCAATACGCATTTATAAACTACATACATAATAATATACTATTTGCTAAGTTGTTCACAAAAAATAATTCAACAACGATTTTTATTCTCTACTGGAAAAAGCGTATCGTTACTAGTTTTCAATATCAATCAAAACCCGTCAATATTATTTTTATGCCATGCGATGCAAACATCTAGTCAAGTTATTATTTAATTAGCATATTATTTAACGTATTTATTTATTTAGCACCCATGACCCACAACTCATTTCATCGTATAATCGTTTCCTGTTTTTGCCCTACTATCAAAGCTGCGTTATTTCTCCTTATCTGAATTTCTTTATTAAGTAATAACGACCATGAAACAATTTTTAGGTCTATAAATCCAACCAGGTATCATCAGGACTCAGAATCTTTTGAAACAGAAAAATATTTTAATATATAATTAATTATTATTCATACCACACGCAGTACTTACTACGTACATAAAATTTTCCTACGTGTATTTACATCGTGTAGTAGATAAATATATTTCAATATAATTTAATCTTGCTAATGCTAATATCAATGATAATTAAATTGGTGACAACAATCTTGCATTACACGGTAATTAAATTTGATATAGCATCTCCACTATGGAACACAAATTATAATCAACAGTTATGCAATGCACACAATTAATTTAATTCACAAATAACTCCACAATAGCCTGGCTCCGTCTCAGAATGGGGCAATGTGATTAAAATGGACCAAGATTCTGCTTTTGCAGGGATTCACTTCACAATTAAACAATGTGTGGGCTATCCTAAGAAGATTAGGAGATTTAGTTGAGTGAGATCCATATAATATATTTTGCAAATTTTAATTAAAATTATGCATATTTAATTATACACCAAGACCAATGTACGGTTTAATACACTGCAGTAGCTATACAACTTCAAGTATTTTTATTTAGGTATATTATTTTTAGCCACTTTTTACAGCCAACAACCGAAATGAGAAAGACTACGATTTTATTTAAGATAAATGTAATTCTTCACTATAATTTAACGAATTATTATGTAGCTAAATGTAGATGTATTTAGTCTATTATTCAATGATTCAAAAAATTGTCTATGTACATTCCTGTATTTACACGCTTATTGTAGGTACAGATATAACGCATCGGAGGGGAACTTTCACCGTCTCAAATGTCCCTTTTGCCCTTTTTCTTTCGAAGAAAGAAATGAAAGGAGAGTACATTTCCGCGAGTTAAAAGTTTATTTCTTTTATCCTAGCTTACTTTCTTTATACTCTAGGTATATACGATTTATGTTTAGTATTTTTTCTAGGTTAGCCTAACTTATAACTTTATGAATTCTCTGTACAATTCAATTTATGTACATTTGTAACTTTCCTTTCATCCCGTCTCATTTTAATATACATAAACCATCTTAAACTTTCACTCTCAACTCTCATGCATCCGACTTTCACCTAGTAAAGTTGAAAAAGAAAAAAGTCCGGAAGAAGTTACGAAAACCTGCATACTTAATTTAAATTAATTACTCTTCGTTTTTCTAATTTACTTTTAATTATAAAAAGGTTCGTTAATTTACTGGGTACAGGCGGTGATAAGAATAAATGAACACATTTTCACTGGTTCGATCTGTAACTGGATGAGATTTAAAAACAAATGCAATTAAAATGATGACTGGGTAAATTAATTAAACTAATTAACTATTACCCATACTATTTACTGTGTAGGTTATGTTTAGTTAAGTTTTAATTTAGTGTCAACCACTGTACTTTCTCTAATAATCGAAGACGATTAACTGAAAAGTGGAAACCCTGAGTAAGTAATTAATCGTTAATTAATCATTAATCAACCACTAATGTAAATCTTAAATGGTGAAGAACACACTGAATTCCTGCAGTTGGATTGTCTCTTCTAGATTTCAATTGAAGTAACCACTTTAAGTCGTAGTTAAGTATTATACTACTTTAAATGTAAGAATGCTAACTAAAGTTAAGTGAATTGCAAGTATTTAAAGTTTAACTATTTACATAGTAGTAAGAAAGAGTCTTTCTCATGAACATCATCTATGTTATCATTTATCATGCTTTTCAATTTGTTTGTATGTGCATCATTTTTATTACTTTTTTTATTTTACGCACGCTTGCTTGTTCTTTTCAGTTCCTCTTCAAATGGAGTGAATATTTTTTCAGGAAGATCTTTAATTCTTGTTTCAGATCATTCTTTTAATAATCGTGATTGATTTTGTGTGTCGTTATTATTTTGTAGTTTGCACAAGCTCTAGAGTTATTTGAGCCATGTTTTTTATGAATTGAATCATGTATTAAAATGTAGAATGTATTACATTACAGAAATCAAATATGGTTATCTTAATATGCAAATGCAATGTATGCGTCTCCTCCATCTCCATTTTTTGTCGTGCAATTTTTGTGTAATAAAATTTTTAACAAGCGATATTCGTTGCAGATATATTTGCGGTTGTGCTCGCGCTACCTTTTTTGTTCGCTTTCCCCGTAGAACACGTAGACTTTTTACTCTGTCCCTTTCCACCGTGGCTCACAGCAGCACCTACCTTTTTCCCTTTGTTGTTGCCAACATTTCCCGGAGTGCTCTGAGACGCTAACAAAGCCAGGGCTGATATGTTGCTGGCGGAGGAATTTCTCTGGAGGGACTTGAGAATATCAATTGTATGACTCATTGGAATGAACTGGGCGGAAATGGAGTTTTTCATTCCCAAAATGGATACGCATCCACCTGCACAGCCACCACCACCGCCGTTAAGGAGCCTCTGCTTTGCCAGTCTGTCACGATCCCTTTCCTTCTTCATGAGGTGTCCTCGCTCATGATAGTAAAATTTTAAGTAGCTTGTGAAAGTTTTCCCACAGACAGAACAGAGATACAGCGGAACTCCCGTGTGAGTATTGCTGAAAAAATGAGATATAAAATTCGATGTAATAGCGAGAAAATATGTACCTATTATGCAGCACAGTTTTGGAGAAAGTTTAGCTCGTGTAGTATGACACTGCCTTCTTCTTTATGTTTACGAATATTCATTAATTTACTATAGTTAAGCAATAAGGTAATAAACTTTACCGATGATCTCGAAAAGCGTCAAACCAGCGGAACGTTTTATTGCATTCGGTGCATTTGTATGGCTCCTCACGGGTGTGAACTCGCTCGTGTCTCTTGAGTCTGAGGAAGGGAAAAGTAGGTCATCATTATCATCAACTCCTCCGTTTTTTTCTTTTTGCGCGATATGGTGGTGTGTGTGACAAAAAGCGACCGAAGAAGAAGCGTATGCCTTAATGCTTTCTACTTTATTAACTCAGCTCAATTCAAACTTTACTGTCTTTACCTTGTGCTCACGGCGTACTTTTTCCCGCAATAGGAACACTGGAAAGGTTTGTCTCCTAACAAATACAAAGATACCGTTCATGGTTATAAAAGTGAAAGTCTTTAAATTTAGTTGATAAGCGTGCCACATTCGTCAGAATCATGATGATAACCTTATCTCAATATGATGAAATGTGTGCAAAGTTTTTGAGCGCCGAAGATACTGGCGTTAATTTATTGATAAGCCGATAAGCCTAATGTAATTAATTTAATTAAAACATTAAATTGTGATAAGTTACCTGTGTGTAACCTTTCATGGTGCTTACAGCACTGGGCGCTATTAAAGAGTCGTCCACAGTATCTAAGAAAGTTTTTATTATTTAAAATGAGGTTACGTTACATTTTAAGGTGCACTTCGACTTCGTTTTAGTTCCTTATGTTTTCCTTACTTGCATGCAAACGGCCTTTCTCCTGTGTGCCGTCTCTCATGTATCCCCAGTGAGCTCTTGCTGCAGCAAACGAATCCGCAAAACTTGCATTTCAGCTCTCCTTTCATTGTCCCCTCGCGATCCTCAGGATCCACCTCTGCGTCCATGTAATCCCCCATCAAATAGTCATCGTCATCCTTTTCCTCTTTCGCCTCGAGCAGGTCATCATCATCAATGGCATCCAGGTCATTGATAGCAATGTCTTCATCTTTCAGCATAACCAAATGTGGATCATTGCCCAGGTGTACGATGGACTGAGGCAGTGTGAGTGTGGCCGTTCCAACGCCGCATTCTGATCCCACGATGACCCCTGTAGCGGAAGTAACGGAGTTATTTTGCCCCGCGGCACTCCAGATAACTCCAGACGAAGTTGTGATGGTTGAAGATAACGATGATATCGAAGATGGCGCACTGGCCACAATCGAGGGTGGTGATCCCGTGGCGGAAATGACTGAAGAAGAGCTGTAGATCGTTGCGAGTTGGTGCTGGTGATAAATTGAGTTAATGGTCTCATTAAAACTGCTCTGCTCTTCTCCAGAGACCGAGTGAAGCTTCAGTTCTTCGAGATCATCCTGATCGTCTTCTTCCTTCGGAATCACAAAGGAGGAGTGACCCACTGACTGCTGACCTTCATCATTGCCTCCACCTACTGCGGCAAGTGAAACCCTGTTGTCTGACGAACTGTACACTAATTCGTGGAGCAAATAATTGTCCACGTTAGTACTGGGAGAGCTGGTGCTCGAGAGTAAAGTGGAGCTGCCTGAGTGGTGATGATGATGGTGACTGTGGCCATTCATCAGGATATCCTTCAGTTTCCCATGTGGGCTTATCGTAGATGTTCCATAATCATCCATGGATGAGTTGGAGTTTAGTTTCGTCAGCGTCAAGTCGTCATCATCCCCTTTTCCATCATCATAACAGTCATTCATTAAAATGGTGGTGGTGCCAAGCGTTCCAGTGGGATGGTGTTGATGCATTGTTGAGTTTGACCCTTGGTGATGATTATGATGTTGATGGTGATGGCGGAGCAGGTCATTATTTTCATTTGTACTATGATTGGATGTGGCATAGCCAGCGAGACTACCCACGACCACCCCACCCCCAGTGGAATTCGTTACCAGTTGATGAAGGTCATCGTCAGTACCATTGCTGCTACTGGTTTGATGGTGAGTCATGAGAATACATGTGGCATTGTCATTATTGTCGACATCATTTGTGTCGATGTCGATATCCCCCGGAGCGGTGGTCAGGATTGAGCCATTAATTGAGTTGTCAGTAACAGAAAGAGGAGAGTCGTTAGTAGAAGGATGGATTGATGATGCGGAGGTGAGGGAGGCGTATAATCTCATTGGAATTACATGATGATGATGATTAGAGGATCCTCCAGTGTGATGGAAACTCTGGGACACTGGAACACCAGATGAGGTCAGTATCAAAGTGGGGAATAGATTTCCATCTGTGTCAGTAGCAGAAGCGCTCCCATTCAGGAGACTGTTTTGTACGATAAAAGAGTCTTTGTTCACAATAGTCGCAGTAGCGGAGGATTCCATCAAGAGAGAGTTTCCATTTCCATTGCTGCTGCTGTTGTTGTTGCTGCTGGAGGAGCTCGTCCTGTTTCCATCCTCATTGCCATTGCCATTGACATGGTTAAGTTGGCCGTTAGAAGCGGTGGTAGTAGGGCAGGAGGAAGAAAAGTGGATCAAGTCTCCGCTGGCCTGCTCGTGCACACAGAGTATTGATTTTCCTGGAGCGTGTGCCACCTCCAGAGCATGTATGGCTGGAGAAGAGGAAACTGGGTCAACCAGACTCAGAGCTGCAGAAGTGGGAGAAGGAGGTGAGCATGAAGACAATACTGCTGCTGCTGCACTACTCGTCGTGAATATCACTGCTGTCGGGGTTGCACCTCTGCTTATTCCTAATTCTGCTCTCGACCCTAGCACTGGCACCGGAGATGTTTCACTGGGAATCGAGGACAAAGGTGAACCTGATGAGGTGGACGACGAGGAGGATGACAAGGAGAGAAGAGTGCCCTCATTAATGGTAGTCAGGGAACAGGACGGAGAAGAGGAGGTGGAGGAGGGGGGCGAGGGGGAGGAAAGGGGCCAGGGGGAGCTCAGAAGTAGGGAGCCACTCGAGCACGGAGGACTCGAGACGCCTCCTGTCACTGGAGGGTAACGCAGAGAAAGCAACTCGGCAGTGGCATAAACCGACCCTTCAATGTCCATTGTAAAAATGTGAAATTTCAGTAAAAGCCCGAAAACGAAAAAAAATTACACACGCAATAGAAAACAACAAAGAAAAGTCACATTTCCGATTGTTTCCAGAAATATTCTTTTCTTCCCACGTCACACATTTCCTCCGATATAAATTTGCACACCAAACTTAATTTGCACCAGTACTGATGAGATGAGAGTAGTCTACTTTACTTTTAGTGACTGACTTTGCAACAGTGCTCACAGCACCCCAAAATGATTTTCAAGTTCACGCACACACTTTTTTGCTACGCACTTTATTTATGTTAATGCATCAGCTCCTTTTGTATTGTGTGTGAGTATGAAAGTGATCCACGCACTTTTCCAGCTTTTCCCTCTCCACTTTCCAAAACAACACTGGATCTGGTGCTCTCCTTTTCCTGGGCATTTTGCACACTCTTCTCCACAACAAAAGTAGGGCCATGTGAAGAAATTAGTGAAAAGTCTTTTTGCGCTTTCTCCAGAACTACCCTACGCACAATCAGTCTTCTACTGTACGCACTTTTACTACGCACTTTTCTCTCTTAGTGAGTGAGCTCACTCAGCTTCAGCTCGCTTTCGCTTCGCACACACATGTCAAGCTTGGAAGAGCTAACGAAACGAGTCTCGAACGAAGGGAAGGCACAAGTCGGTCTGCGTTGTTGTAACCAAGGAAGGAAATGGAGTAAAGTAGGACTCTTCGCTTTCTCTCTCTTCTCGCTTTCACTCACTAGCATAAACACACACACACGCTGTTCCTTGCAACTCCTGCTGCTGCTTTATCATTCGTCGATGCGTTGCCGTTCTTTGCCTTTCCTCGCGCTTCCCTAACTTATCCACTATTACTATCCATCCGCCACTATCCACATCCACATCCACCTTAGCCTATTCCCTGCTCCATTGTTGCAAATTTCTTCCCACTACCACTCAACTCACTATCTTTTACTATGCTGGAACCATGCCATATCTAGGAAAAGATGTATGCTTGTTGCAAATATGCATACTATAAACTAACAATGAAAGTACTTTCGTCGTCCCTCTCCAAATTTAACCGAAAAAATAATTCCTACCTAAAAAGTAGCGCTGATTTCATTTCCGAAGTCCGATTTTGCCGAATCCATTC